>OOFB01021418.1:3512-15090 GCA_900323305.1 Trachyrincus murrayi
AATACGTAGGGTTATGATATAATACGTAGGGTTATGATACAATACGTAGGGTTATCATACAATACGTAGGGTTATAATACAATACGTAGGGTTATCATACAATACGTAGGGTTATGATACAATACTGGACAATACGTAGGGTTATGATATAATACGTAGGGTTATGATACAATACTGGACAATACGTAGGGTTATGATACAATACGTAGGGTTATGATACAATACGTAGAGTTATGATACAATACTGGACAATACGTAGGGTTATCATACAAATTGTAGGAGAGAACCAGTAATGAGGGCCATAGGGCTATTTTCTCGTGTGTGTGTGTGTGTGTGTGTGTGTGTGTGTGTGTGTGTGAGAAACGTAAGGAGTAGAGTGAGGTTTATCACTTTATAAACTAACTGGAGTGGTTTCTGCTGCATGACTGGGCCATTCCAGCCTGGGGTTCAGAGTGGCTTCCTCCTCCACTGTTCACTGACATCTCTGATGATGATCATAGGTATCAGACTAATGAGCTATACTGGGCCATGGGTCCCGAGAGAGGAGGAGTGGGGAGGGAGGAGGAGGAGGGAGAGAGGGAGGAGGAGGAGGCAGGAGGGATTAGGAGGAGGAGGGAGGAGGAGGAGAGGGGAGGAGGAGGAGGAGGGGGTGGAGGAGGAGGAGCAGTCTTCCATTTTCTTCCATTTTAATTGACAGCATACAATAAGTGTTACACATGGTGGTCACTCTATCGCGGCATCTACACGCAGCGCTAAGCAGTTCCAGATGGATCATGTCGCATACAATTTGGACGGGGCTGTTTTTGGATGGTTTCCGTCATAGTCTGTGTTTGTGAACAGGATGAGGGATTAGCCGTGGCTGATAGCCCTGCTAGTGTTATTGATGTGCATTCCAACATGGACTGTTCAATACATGCCATGTAAACCCTCGTCATGTTTCGTCGTGGATTATCATTAAAATACTATGTGTGCTATTGAGACACATTGAATGACTGGCAATGGAAGACTATACTGTCACTAAATGTGTCAAACCGTAGAATATGTTTCTATAAAATATTATGTACATATTTTGTTATAAAATGTTATATTGATATATTATTATGAGCAATATGTGTAGCGCCCATTCTAACAAATCATATAAGCTATTGGCTATTCTACGTATATTAATATTATTATTATTATAATATTTACACATTGTATTTAGAAAGGAGACATAACACCTGTGAATGTATCTCGCTGCTATTTTGTGTTTTTCTCCAGGAGCCCACGTGAACCCAGCTGTTTCTTTAGCCATGGTTATTCTTGGCAAGCTGCCTCTGAAGAAGTTCCCGGTGTACGTGCTGGCACAGTTCCTGGGTGCCTTCGCTGGGTCCTGTGCAGTGTATGGCCTGTACTACGGTGAGCAGTGGAGCCCACGCTGCCTTCCAAGACACCCCGAAACGTGTTCACTTCCATTAGGAAGGCTTTAGTTGTAAGGCATGCGTACAGAATGCGTAATATTGCGCTACCTTTTTTTCACAGATGCTTTGATGGACTACACAAGCGGAGATTTGATGGTCACGGGTGAGAACGCAACAGCCAATATATTTGCGTCCTACCCTGCGAAACACCTTTCGACTCTAAACGGATTCGTAGATCAGGTACGGTGGAAATGGTGTCGCTGTTCTGAAGTAGTGTCAGGTTAGAATTCCAATAGCAAAACATATATACGCACACTGGAAATGTGTTTACACACTTATGTGAGCGCACATAACACACGTTAATGAAATTGCACGAAATAGAGCATTAAAGGAAATGTGTGCTGGGGTGTTGAAGTGTGTAATCCTGTTCTGACATAATAACCATCTGTGACAAATAGCGCCAGGCTGAGAATGAAACGCGCCTGTTAGTTAGTTAGTTAGTTAAATGTGTATATGTTTTGAATACATTAGAATTTTTTTACTATTATTAGCCAAATATACAAAAATGAAATGGACTTATAGTCAGTATCTTTTACATAAAGCTTTGGTATGCATGGAAAAGTGTGTTTTCACAATGAACAGTGGGGGGGGGGACTATTTTTAAGCTGTCCCATGAAGCTTTCAAGCAGGCAAAAGGGGAAGCCTCATAATAAGCTTACCAAAGGTCAGGGGTCACTGTGGATGGTCACAGAGACACGTTCAAAACAATAGCTGCCAAACGCCCACTGACACCAAACAATTAGCGCAACCAAATAAGCTAAACGTTTTTTAATACCATTTCTCACAGCTCTGACGCACACTCATAATGTGTTTTTGTGTATTTGTTGGCTGGTTTTTTTTTTCTGTATGTATTTATTTATTTTACAGGTTATTGCAACTGCTGCACTCATCCTATGCATTCTGGCAATTACCGATGGGAAAAATATTGGCGCCCCAAAAGGAATGGAGCCCCTTTGTATCGGTCTGATCATCATGGCCATCGGCGTGTCCATGGGCTTCAACTGTGGCTATCCAATCAACCCGGCCCGGGACCTGGGCCCCAGGTTCTTCACGGCTGTAGCCGGCTGGGGTATGGACGTGTTCAGGTAACTCACCGTTCACGTCATTGATAAGAAATAATAGCAAAACACAACAGAAACATCTAGTTCCAATCTAGGACAACATCTGAGTTGTCCTCTTGTGCCTGGCTGTGTGACGGAGCTGTAGACATCGCTACACATCGAGGTCCCTGGGGTTATAGTGGATGTGCAATGAGCTGCAAAGCTCCGTCGAAAGAAATATCAGGCATGTAAAGCTCCGTCGAAAGAAATATCAGGCACGTAAATCAATAATTCAATGTGAGAAGCCTTTTGGAAAAGGGGATGAGATTGAAGATGGAAGATGTTTTGCATATTGATATCAAATATTCAGTGTTCCATAACCACAACGGGTATGTATTCCCCCTCGCTCTCCTCTGTACTCTGTACTCTATACTCTATACTCTATACTCACATCAGTATCATATACTGATGTGCCTATACTTAGCCTATACTTACATCAGATAGGCTGTTGTACTCTTGCCGGTTGTTCCAGTAGCCAAACATCACCAATGAAAGTGGTGGTATCAAACTAATATATAATATAATATTTAGTTCATAGTCGGAAGCTGGATCGTAAGCTAGAGGTGTCGGACCCCAGACACGTCCGCTGGCATCCTCGTCACTGCAGGCAGATGCCACACCAGATTACCAGCATAAACATTGAAGATTACGTGACTCTAATGCACACTTAAGCCTTCATCCCCACCGGGTTTACATCACATCTCACACAGTCTCATCTTTTGTAATGAGGATGAAGTGGACACGCTGTAATACGAACACACTGAGTATGTTAAGGTTTATTATCCATTTTCAAATAAGCACTGTCTTGATAACTGGAGCATGAGAAAGTGTACGTAGCGTAGGGAGGACGTCCAGGCCTTGGCTCTGTGTTATATCCACATGGCTTCACTGTGACCCGTGTGTGGGTGTATCTCCCGGCCTGGTAATCTTGGCCGGAGTCATAGATTAAAGCCTTTAATCCAACGGCCTTACTACAGTATTCTACATCGTACTTGTTTTTCTGCAAGACACGGCCAACGTGCTGCTGCTCAGACACTTGTTTACACTGCGGCCTAATGCAGGCCCTTTCACCTACAGTGAAAGATCAAAACCCCCAGTACCGCAAACCGTACTTTAATCTGTCTGGCAACGAATCGGATTCCTCTGCAGGTCAGACAGGCCTGACTGACTCATCGGAATAAGGTCATGGACGGTTAGCCCTGAAAGGTATTGGGGTTGTGATCTAGGATGTTGACGAATATGATCGTCTGATCATATCGTTTTGAGATGGTCACACTGTTGTTATCGAAGTTGCATCTGCGTGATGAAGCACATCCAGTCATATATAATTGTGTGTAGTGTATAGTATATGGATGCACTGCACAAATTACACGCTTTAAAGGAAAATTGGTACAGAGAAAGAAATCTACTCAACAGAGTTTGATGAGGTGTGTGTGTGTGTGTGTGTGTGTGTGTGTGTGTGTGTGTGTGTGTGCGCGCGCGCGCATGTGTGAGTGTGTGTGTGTGTGTATGTATGTGCGTGCGTGTGCGTGCGTGCATTTGTGTTCGCTGTTCCCCAGGGCTGGAGGCTGCTGGTGGTGGGTCCCTGTGGTAGGGCCCATGCTGGGGGGCATGGTGGGGGCCGGCGTGTACTTCCTGCTGATTGCGCTGCATCACGAGGAGCCAGAGACGGGGGAGGAGAACAACGTGAAGGACAAATATGAAATGATCACTTTGAGCTGAACTGGGAGCACGAGGGTTACAGGGACACGCTTTCTCCCCTCCTCACGTTCAACATGGCATGCACCTCCCTTATATTCTAGTCACTTGTTTCACATGATAATGGTTAACAGGTGGCATTGCAATACTAGAGATTCAATTGTCATTGGTCATTGTCAGTTATCTAATTACACAAGACCGTTATAGACATTTTTGTGAGCGACTTTCTTTGCATTGAAGACCATTGCATTGGAAAGTTGTTTTGTGCATGAGTCATTCCATTGCAGTGCTGTTTATTCCAGGACCACCACAGAATACATATATACGTATCATATCTTCTATTGCTATTTTATATTTTTTATTGTTTTAGAGCAACCAAATGACATAACTCCATGTTGTCGGACCAATGTTAGAATCTAAATGAATGCTGAATTTTAAATGTCTATTTAATGGTTCTTAAAATATTCCCAAATTACATGTTTTGTTTTTTTACTTTACTTATCCTATACAACAGTTCTGTTCTCATTTTAAACATACTAGAACAACAAGTTGGATTTTCTGTTCTTATTTCTTCTTTACATTTTTGTTGCTTTTCAAGTCATTTACATTTTAAAGGGGCTGTAGGTACGATTTACGAGTTATTACTTTAGTGTAACTAGTTAGAAATGGCATAGCCATCCGTCAGCTAATCTGTTTTGAGTTGACTGGGCCTGCCTCTGTATGAGCCAATTTAGATTTTAGACTGCTCCAGGATAATTTCTTCCCTATCAGGGCATCTCTTCCCTGATTGGTTCGGGGAATCCATCTTGCCTGTCAATCACAGGCAAGTGAATGCAACACTCCTCACGTAGGGAGGGAGGGAGGGAGCAGAGAGGGTGGCGACGTTTTTTGGGGTTGTCTCAAAATCTTGCCCTCTTCTGCTCTTTTCTGCTCTCTCTCTTTACAACTCTCAAATCTTAACTACAGCAGCTTTAAATGCTAGCATATGTAAGCAGTTACCCTCACACCGTACCTTTCTCTGTGAAAGTACTCATGTCCACATTGTGAAGATTTTTCCAGAAATAAATGATAATACGATGTTTTAATGTTTGTTGTATTTCTACACTGCAATGCATGTACCACCCCTCTACATACACACACACACACACACACACACACCATTCACATAGAGGAAATCAGTTTACACTGTCGATAGACCTGGGACATTAGAGACCCTATAATGCAAGTCATGTATGAATGTAAATACAGAGGTGTACCAGGAACCTGTCTTCTATGAATCAGTATACAGGCCCTGTAGGGCTGTCATTATGCCAATCTGGTCATATTGAAATATCGTGCTGGGGACATGGGGCTGGGAGCAAACACACAAAGACAAACACACTCACACGGTGTGTTTGTGCGTGTTTGGAAAACCGAAGGTTTATGACGTCTATGACATTCAAACTATCACAAATTCAACACGTGAACTCATTCGCTCATTCGGCCTGCCCATTCTGGGTTTTCACCTTTAGGATTTCACCTGCAGTGGTTTATTATGTAGGCTAGTCGCTGGGGGAAAGGGGGACATCCAGGACATTTGATAGGGTCTTATCCATGGCTTATATATGTTGTGTATAGGTTAGAAATGATCTCCAGAAGGGCGCTTCCGCTCGTGAGGGTTTTACGTGTGCCAGCATTAAAAAAACACATTTGAATTTCAATGAAACGGTTCACAGTTCAGCATCTAAACAATGGGTGTGCTTATACGTGGTTTGCTTTACAGGCAAAGTGTTACTTCTAAGATGTAAATGATAAGAGTTTTAAGTTTCAACAACCTGAGCCTCTACCATGCTTATCTAATCCAACCCAGACACTGTATTGGCAGTATTTAGTCTTGAGCAAAGTAAAACTACCTGGAGAAATCCTTTTTGAATATGAATATGGTTTTTTTCTTGCCATTTTCCGAGATAAGTGGTTGCCAGTGTGCCTCACCTGATACGTGTGTATGTTTCACAATCATGTGAACTTCAAAATGTGTCCAGGTGCACATGTGTATTGTGAGATATGTGTGTTACTTATGTTATAGGACAATTTGACCCATTGACTCCATCCAGACACTGTTTTCATTCAAACTATCACCCCCCCTCCCCCCCTATAGTTTGGATCAAGCCTAAATAAAAGTGGTTCATTTAATTTTAGAAAGTGGACAAAGAGTGGACATTTTCAGGGGGTTCTGAGATTAGAAACAGCAGATACAACTGCTTCATCACGACACATTTCAAACATTTTCTAAACTATGATGAATCCTTTTCACGTACACAAAATAAAACATTGACCACTGAAATTGGAAGTATCTATGTATCTATTCCAGTGACTGAATAGAGGCTGTGTGGTTTAAGCCACACACACACACACAAATGCCAAAATACAGACAAGTTAACATTTAACATGCAAAAACGGAACACTAATCACAGAGATAAATGTTTATCAGCAAGTCCTGCCGGATTCACCCTGCACTCCTACATGTGCTCTTTCACAATCTGTTGGAACAGTGCACCTAGACACACAGCCAATCAGCACATGGCAAAATACCTCCTTATGCACTGACCATTTCTCCAGTTCGTCCCTTTTTTTGTTGTTTGCTGAACATTATAATACAGTACAATGTGCTCCCTGCGTGTACTTGAAGGTCTCTAGGATATTCCTATAAGACAGGACTTGTAGCTAATGCTTAGGCGACGGATCACACCTTCAGGGACTAAACCCACCGGCTTGCTCTTCTGCTAGAGGCAAGCGATCAAAGGGATTACCCCAATTCTGTTGAATTTGACACCATGTTTATAGGGAAAGTCCTTTGTTGCTTGTTGCTCACTTATCAACTGACCGAGGGGAAGAGAAGCAAGGCAAACAAAACAGGTAAGTGCGTGAGAGGTCACATTGAAATGATCTCCAGAAGGGCGCTTCCACTCGTGTGCCAGCCTTTTGAGCATTAAAAAAAACACATTTGAATGTCAATGAAACGGTTCACAGTTCAGCATCTAAACAATGGGCGTGCTTGTACGTGGTTTGCTTTACAGGCAACGTGTTACTTCTGAGATGTAAATGATAAGAGTTTTAAGTTTCAACAACCTGAGCCTCTACCATGTTATTCAGGATGTGTATTCAGGGGGGTGATGGTGTTGGTGGGGGGAGCAGGGGGCTTTAGAAAGGGTCTGAAGGCCTAAACGACACGTAAAGTTGTGAATAGACAGATTGACACGATGCAAGATAACGGTTGTACTAGGGAATGGAAAACACGTAAGCTTAAACGTAAGCACACTGACCTCAGCATCCCGAGAGCCACTAAGGGCGACCCAAAGTGGTCGGCTCCATGTAAATGCAGACCTCTTCTTCCCGTGTCTTGTTTAGGGTGTGACAGCTCCACCTGGTCTTTGTGAAATGAATGACCATTGATCATTCACTTTTTTTCCATTGGTCTGGAGTCATTTAGTAACCTGCAGCATCTCTTCATTACACCACTCGACTGAGTATTGAGGCCTGCAAATTGCTGACCACAGAACTGCACCTCCTCAAACGTGTATGCTGAATTAGATCGCTCACCGTTATTCCAAAAACTATTAGAAAAGTATTGACTGTATTTGTATTTGCTCTGGTCAGGTCTGTTTTGATCTAAGACCACGATTCATTTTGTTTTCAAGAGAGAGAGAGTCAAGGCTGTATGCAGAAGGATTATGCAATGTATTATATAAGACATGTTTGGTCAACTGTAAGGTTCACATGACATGAGACAATGATTTGACAGAAACGGCACAGTACATACACAGTACAGTGCAAACAAAGTGTGTGTGTGTGTGTGTTTTGTGCTTCCAGTAGACATGCCATTGCATAATGAATTATGCAATGAAATTAAATAAAATGTAATAGGTACAGGGAAAAAATAGATAATTTTAATGAATATATCTATAAATATCTGTATTTCAGGGTTTGTATTTCACCATCGAGTGGACACACAGCCAGCGACGCCCCCGCCAGCAGGACCCAATGTCGGCAAATCAGTGTTCAGGCTGTACTCCCAGGGAGACAGCATGGAGGACTGGTGCACCCTGGAACCTTTTCAGGCTGGTGCCAACTCTTGTGCAGGCTTCAACAGCAGCCACCCACTCATCATCATAAACCATGGATGGTCGGTAAGGACAACTCTTCACTTATCATATAGTTTATCTTTTCAATTTATCACGGACCACCAGTTGCGAAATTGAATACATAACGTCTGTCTGTCTGTATTTTAGTTTTTTATATGTTTTATTCATGTATTTATTTTTCTATTCATTATTTGTTGTATTTATGTATCTTCAGGTAGACGGTATGATGGAGAGCTGGGTGTTGAGACTGTCCTCCGCCCTTCAGCAGAGTCTGACGGAGGTCAACATTGTGGTCACTGACTGGCTGTCGCTGGCTAACCAACACTACCCCATCGCGGTGCAGAACACTCGGGCTGTGGGGCAGGACGTAGCGTCTCTGCTGGGCTGGCTTCAGGTCAGCAGGACGTGCTGGTGCTTTCTTTAGCTGCACAATCACCGCTGAACAGCATATTTGTGTTAAAGGTCCTGCAGGTTTAAGATTGAATTGAGCTAGAAGTTAAGAGTCATTTGTGAGAAATCGCCAGAGCCATCCGTCAGCTATTAGTGAGTGAAATGTGCTGTGAAACAATATCTGTGTCGAGTTGACTGCGCCTGCCTCTATGGATTTTAGATTTTAGACCGCTCCCGGCTCATTTCTGACCAACAGGGCATCTCTTCCCTGATTGGTTCGGTTCTCGATGGCGGAGAAATGCACGCTGCTCTCTCTCTTTACAACTCTCAAATCTTACCTACAGGACCTTAAATGACTGACCACTATAGACTATTCTGTATTCATAATCGAGTAGCAAATCAATACTTCATGCACGACCCCCCCCCCCCCCCCCCCCCCCCCCCCCCCCCCACCCCCCCCCACCCCCCCCCCCCCCCCACCCCGGTTAAATCATCCAATCTAACCACCCACAGAACCAGTACAAGTTTCCATCCAAACGGGTTCATTTGATTGGCTATAGCCTGGGAGCCCACATCTCTGGATTCGCTGGGAGCTATTTCAGAGGTTCGGGGAAAATCGGAAGAATAACTGGTGAGGCTCTCTCTGAGGCAAGAATCACAAACACTAGGAGTGACACAAACGTTGCACAATCATGAGTTCAAAATTAAAGTTTTGTTTTTTTTGGCACATATTATGAGATAAGAGATTACCAAATGTTCGACAATCCTGTTCATCTTTGCGTCCAGGGCTAGACCCGGCGGGCCCACTGTTCGAGGGCATGTCTCCCGTAGACAGACTGTCGCCCGATGACGCTGACTTTGTGGACGCCATCCATACGTTCACCCAGGAGCGCATGGGTCTGAGTGTGGGAATCAAGCAACCGGTGGCACACCAAGACTTTTACCCCAACGGAGGAGACTTCCAACCAGGCTGTGACTTTCACAACATATACGACCACATCACAGAGTACGGGTTCCTGGGTGAGTGCTATTCACACAGCTCCACACATTGAGGGGAAAAAAAGAATACATCATTTATATGTGTATGGTTATTTCTAATACATTCTAATGCGAAATATTATAAATACCCATCGTTCAAAGTGTATAATATCCTACTTTTCTTTACAGGATTATGTTTTGTATTGAGGTTCAATGCAGATTAGATTAACACTAAACCCAAAGCAGGGTAAAACCTCTGCGTTTCATGCCTTCATGGGACATGAGCATTCGAAGACCTGCTGGGACAGAAACAACAGTGGTTAAGGATGTTAGTGATTACAACCACACCATGGAAAGGGAGAAGCCAGAACATTTGGATAAGATGCCAACTAAGCCTGTCACTAGATAGATACAATCTTAGTTTGAAACATTTATTCAGAGTATTGGTTTTATTGTTACCGTAATGACATAGTAACAAATAAACCAAATCAGTTTATTCACATTTTGCCATGCAGGTTAATATATACATATTCACCCTATGGTTCTTTGCTCAGTGGTAATATTTTCATTTTCAGATGCTAGTGGGACCACGCCTTGATGTAGGCCTACATCCCAATCAAAATTTCATTTCTGCATAATTCATTAAGCCAGAAGCACATTAAAGCATGTCATCCTCATGTGTTCATTAGTCAAGTTCTCAAGTTCTGCCTGCAGGCTACAAGGAAGGTTTTACTAATTGATTATGACTTATTTATTTATTGCAAAGGCGGCTTTCTTTCTATTATAAAGGCTTCAGTTCAGTATGTGACATAACATGGGGCTTGCAGACTATATTAAGAGATGAGTGGTTTGTGTGTGTGTGTGTGTGTGTGTGTGTGTGTGTGTGTGTGTGTGTGTGTGTGTGTGTATGTTGGGGGCAGGTCGATAATAATGAAGTCAATCCAAATATAATAGGCTGGCACAGACTATAATCAATATTCAATATTATACAAGTACTGGGACATGATCTGTTGAGACAATCATTATAACACATCGCCTTGGTGCCCCCTATTATAATCTCTCAGTCTCAAATAGCTGACTGGATCTGAAGCGAAGTCTTCCATTTTGAAATGTCTGCATACCTTGTCCTCAGGTTTTGAACAAACGGTGAAGTGCGCACACGAGCGCTCGGTCCACCTCTTGATAGACTCTATTCTAAACAGAGACAAGCAGAGCGTGGCCTACGTGTGCAACGACAACAGTGCCTTCGAGAAGGGCATGTGCCTGGACTGTCGCAGGAACCGCTGCAACACGCTGGGCTACGACACCAAGCGTGTCCACACCGGGAGCGCCAGCAGGAAGCTGTACCTGAAGACGCGTGCTCGGATGCCCTACAAACGTAACGCAAACTCACGCGCCTTTTTGAACGCAACAGCGATATTGTATTGTCATTACACCTCGTGACATAGATGGTTACCGTTCGCGCTCTTCTCTTGTCACTTCCACAAAACACCCCATGAAATCTATTTCAATATTTTGGTACATGCTGCATTAGATTTTTTAATACCCGGATTTTAGAAATCCAAAGTAGTTGAGAAGACAGTTTGGACCTTTATCGCAATAGCAGTTAAGTTTTTAAAAATTGCATCAAGGAAGTTTAAGTTCACCCTTTAATAAAAATAAAAAAAAGATAGACTGCTGCAAAGAGGAAGGAAGGGACAGAGAGAGAGAGAGAGAGAGAGAGAGAGACAGACAGACAGACAGACAATGTCATATCTGGACCTTTGTGTCTCCCTCTGCAGTCTACCATTACCAATTCAAGGTGCAGTTTACCAACCATCTGAAGAGGATC
>OOFB01021432.1:0-17500 GCA_900323305.1 Trachyrincus murrayi
TGTGTGTGTGTGTGTGTGTGTGTGTTACCCCGTGGAGGAGGTGTGTGTGTGTGTGTGTGTATATATATATGTATGTATGTATGTGTATATATATATATATGTATATATATATGTATATATATATGTGTATATATATGTATATATATATGTGTATATATATATATATATATATATATATATATATATATATATATATATATATATATATATATATATATATATATATATATATATATATATATATATATATATATATATATATATATATATATATATATACTGTATATATATACGCACACATACATACGTTGGCAAATATGTGAGAGTGAAATGTGATGACAAGAGCAAATAAACTATATATATATATATATATATATATATATATATACACATACGCACACATACATATGTTGGCAAATATGTGAGAGAGTGAAATGTGATGACAATAAACTATCCAAATGATTTAAATAATAAACTAAGTGAAATGCACCACGAGGCGTGAAATATGAATTAAAAGCAGCAGCAGTGTCACAATTTCCTTCATTAAAATGTGTATCTTAATCAAAACAATTGATTTTCAATCCGATTTCTTTGGTTTGCCCATAGATTACTGATCGTGTCCATAGATTACTGATCGTGTCCATAGATTACAGATCATGCAGGTGTCAAGAGTTGCAATGCTCTACCTGGGAGCTCATGTTTAATATAATATGTTAGAATCTGCCTTAGAAACATCTCTCTCCCTGTAAGACAGCACAGGTTTCAACAGAATCAGGTTCAATGTTCAACACTTATACCTTTTATGATTTTATCACATTTTATGATTAAACTGAAGAAACACCACTGAACAAATGCTTGCTGTTGTGGTTCTCCTGATGGTCTATCAGAGAACACAAACTGGAACACAAGCTGCACTGACCTGTATTTTGACTCGCGGCAGTAGTGTCCCAGGAAGTACTACAGAAGCAGGCCGCGCATATTTACTGTGGTTATTCAGCCACATTGATCGCCTACAGCTTTTCTTATGTCAGGTGTCACCAGACTATGAAATGTGTTGAGTTTCTACATTGATCACCGTGACAGGCAATACAGCAGGGGTGGAGTGGCATGTCTTGCTGTTAAACTCGACAAGGCCTTCATGCCTCCGTTCTTGGTCAAGTTCTCTGTATATGAACACTTCTACTACAACGCTTACTAAGCTCTACAGTGTAACCATTTGGAGTGTACCAAAAGGGAGTTACTACTGTACACCAGGAACACTGGTTATTCTCTTCTGCAATATATGTCTGATATCATACAAGGATTATAAAGGCATATATTCTAAAGTCAAAACAATTTGTAATATGAGGACTTGCAATATAACAAGCCAAAATACGAGTATATGAGATTGAGACGCGTAGGCACTTTTAGTAAATGTTCCTTCAAGTGTGAGCCCATTGAAATGATAGAGGCACATGACTATGAATCCTTGTTCATTATCCTGAAGCGGTCTCCTTCGCTAATGTAAATGTTACGTACCACGTCTTTTACCAGGCACAATTCACATTGATGTAAAAACTATTTGCATTTCAATTAAGCAAAAAATAGCATGTTAGTATTCTTCATTTGAACCAAATGAGGACGGCGGCTAATGACACAAGCTAGCAGTTAACAAGTCACTACCGACGCTAAGGATCAACATTCAAAACCCAATGACTTAGGATAGCTCCAATCCTATTAAACATGGACCTTGCTTGATTAAAAAAAATTATCCTTTTTTTCAATGGCTTGTAAGCCAATTAAAACATAAAACCCTGAAGACGAAAGGCATACTTCCAACGATCTACCCATCTGCCTTCCCTGCTCCCACCACAACGCCGCCGCTTCTCGTGTCTTCTCTCGTCTACTGCACTTTCTTGGTGTGGCCTCGGAAGGTATCCATGAGGTTGAAGGCACCCAGGTAATGGCCCAGCAGAACACCGTTCTTCGTGGATAGGATGCTGCAAGAGAAGGGGGGGGAGAAGAAAACAATGGTCAACAAGGGGAAGTCTATAGTCTGGTTCCCCAATCCTGCTATGGTTTCCCTCCTCCCCGAGCACCGCACCGGCGGTTTCACTCAGCCGTTCTTCTGGCTCACGCTCATTAGCTGCCAGATGGCTGACTCAAAACCCTGGACATCTCACCTCTGTAAGTGACCCATTAGCGGTGTGTGTGTGTGTGCGTGCGCACACCACCAAGCACTGTCCCCAAAAGGGTTACTTTGCTATTGTAATAATAATACATATTAAAGTACTAACATATGCGCAGCCTCCCATCACCAATCGTGTGCAAGCAGAAGCCAAGAGATTAGTCATCAAGTAGGCTGTGGTGCACAGCAGACGGTACAATGGAATGACAGGAGTACAGTCCCCAGCTCTGCCAAAGCTGGAGACTGTACACATGGCTTCACATACGTGGTATTGTCAAGCTCCTTAAGCCCAGGTGTATAATAAAGGCAGAGTGGAGCAAAGCAAGGTAACAAACACCCATCACCAATATTGTTTAAGGCCACTGATGTGTGTTAAAGTGACAATATTGAAAAATATATATATAATAATAAGTCTGCCTAACTTCATGACATTCTTTATAATTAATTCTTCAATATAAAAAAAATGTGTTATCGGAAGAAATGTCATCTGTGCATTCGGAGAGTAAGCATCGCTATTCAATTCACTGTTTTAATAGTGCAGTTATGTTCATGGAATGCAGGCTGCAATGATAAAATGGATTTATCATTAATAGTTGCTAGAATGAAACAGTAACCGTTATATTTAAGGATTATTGGGATGGGTTAATGCCTGTAGTAGACCTTATTTTTATGTTGCCATTTATTGTTCTGTGGAATGGCCATTTTTCCTTTGTGCACACTGAACTAATCATTCCTACCAGCTTTTTTTAATCGCCTCTCCAAAGATGCTTTTAAGGGAATTAATTTTTCAACCCCAATGATCAGCCTCAGTTGGCAGAGCTGGGGCACTTAAGACCTGCTGCTGTGTGGTATTACCATTTTAACGGCAGAACTGAATGAGTTTAAAGACATTAAAAGCATAAAGCTGAGCAAGGGGCATTTAAGGGCCATTTATGGTTAATTGTGGGAGATGACAGGGTGTTGACAATAGGCTTGTTTTGATGGGCCCAAATACAACCACTCTTCATATATCTGTAATAGAAATGGGTATGAACAATGGATCTTTAATAATATTTAAATAGAAAGAAAGCAATAGGACTTTTCAATGAATTGGAAAGGTGTATAAGCTAACATTCCTCTGACACATACTGGTGTGAATTAATAGGCTCAGTAAAAAAAAAAGTTTATTTATTACTCGTGGTCACTCTTCTGATATTGAACGTATGGAAACCTTCTCAGAATAAGAATAGGAGTTACGCTAATGCACAGGGATCAATGAAGTCATTTGTTCTTACTGTTCTGTCTGCAACAGGCAGGTTCCAGAGACAAAAAGCTTTCTAATAGAGAATAATGGCTCCCTGCTCAGACAAATGGACCAGGAAAAAAAAACTAAAAGGAAAACCAGATATCTTCATCACACTTTCTCAATTAAAGGGCAAAAAACAACAGTAAGTAGTAAACAACCTTTTCTGAAAATACTATTCTCAGGTGTAGGATAGGTGTCCACTATCCTACCAATGAAACAAGTCACCTTAATAAGCAGCATTGCATCAAACAAAATGAAAATAAATATAAAAGAAAATATGCATGTTCTTTGCTCAGTGTTTCTTTTTATGTGTGAATATAATCTGACGGGCTCATCTTTAAATGCTATGGCCTCCAACTTGTGGTCAGTTCGGCACCTTATGCACATGTGAGACAGTGGTTGACAGTTATATTTAATTAAAAAGCTATTACGGTTTGAATATTCATGCATTTTGGCTAGACTGGTGCGAGGCAGACTTTCAAGTCCCGCCCTCATTTGTGCCAAATATGGATCATTTATATACGTATGTTAAATATGCCTTGCCAAAATCTCAAACAATGGCAATGCTCCGTAGAAGGCACACCCTCAAAAGGGCCGTGTGTAAACCAATGGGTGACGTCACGGATCCATATTCTTTACAGTCCATGGATGGAATATAAGCAACTAGCAGTTGTACTGTATGAACAGAGAAATAACAGGTGGAGAATTGCTGATCATCAATCAGGGACCATTCAGGTTCTAGGAAAGATTGTGTAATCAAAAGAATATTGTGTGAGGCAGCCCCTCAGGCTGGCCTAATGACACCAGAGCACAGCTTTAGGGTTAAGCTCGGTTCAGTTGGAGATATTGAACCTCAAGTATTTTGGCCTAGTATGTGCCAAGGAAGACTTCTTGATATGATAGTTCATCGCTTTCCAAAAATAGCCAAAAATAGCAATACTATGCATTATTATAACACTGAAAATGTTGCCGACATGGGCACTGTGACTTAATTCTCCGTACTCATCTCCTCTACAACAATAAAGGAAAAGGCAGAGTCTTCTTTGCTATATCTAACACGACCCAAAGGAAGCAACACCTGAAAATCCAACAAACACTGATTGACGCAGATCATGAGTTTAGTGAGTGAATGAATGGCTACTCATTCATACTGCATTTTATGAGAGACAAATATGAACCACTGTACTGACACTTTGCAGGTAATAATAAAAAATAAATAATGGCTGTAAGTGAGTATTATTGTGAAATCTAAACACCTCAAACTGTGATTTTAATAAATTCTTAGGGTCTTGTGGGTTATTTGGAACACTTACTAATGTGTTTGACAAACAATGTTGACCTCAATCAGTAGTTGTATGTAAAAGCAAAGTGTCTGGATAGTATTGTTCTAATTTGTAGTAGCAAATATTATTGTGGAGTGTTCATCATAAGTTAGCAAATGTTATGTTGAATAAATATTTAGTTTCCCTCTGTATTGTTAGATTTGTGGTGGATGAAACCCGAGCACTAGCTCAAATTCATAAAAGGATTCACAATTATAAAAAATATATATTTTTATTAATGTTTTGTCAAGACAACAAATAAGCACACCCCCAGAAAACAAGGCAAGGCAATTTTCCTTGTAATTTAATTAACTAATCCTGCTTTAGATTCCAAGCATTCATCTTGTGATATTCCCAAGAATCTGTGCCAAGGGTCACAGTTATACAGTTGCACATAATTGCAGTCTAAAGACTAAAAGACACACTACTGGAAGTTAGTGGGCAAACTGGAAGTTAGTGGGCAAACAAGGGCCATTGATGATGTAGTGATATGCTGCCCATGACAAGAGTTCCCCTCAGACTGTGAATATACTGTACATCTTGCCAACACCAAACACCATCCACCCAAGTTGAGCAGCACCAGTGACTTTACACAATGTTTAGCCTTTTACAGTCATATACAGGACAGCAAATTCACTTCTTAGAGCAGTTTATGGCGCAAGGCAAGCCCTGAGTCTTCAGTAATGTAGATTCCCAGGTAGCGACTGAGGAGGGTGGACAACTTCCAGTCTAGGGTGCTACAGGAGATAGTGGGATGGGGAGGGAGAGGACAAGAGATTTCTACCAAGTTGTAAGCTGCTGCTGCTGCTGCTGCTGCTGCTGCTATCTAAAGAAGACTATTCTATCAGAAGAGATAAAAAAGGGGGCATAGTTCGCAAACACATTGTTTGGTAAATCCATCTCATTCCAACTGTAAAACATTACTTAACAATGGTTAAAATATACTTAGTATATATCTATAGCTACAAAATGCACATAATAGAAGGATACAAATGTTTAATTTCAAGTTTGATATTGCCTTTTCTCTGGCAGGCCATTGGATTGACAGAAAAGAACTCTGGAAGACATAACATGTCTTGCTACACAAGGGCTCATAAGCTCCAGCATGTAACTGGGGGAAAGGTCATGATAGTTAAAGTATAACTTTGCTGCTTTTCAACCTTATCTCTATATATCCGCATTAGGGACAATAAACTTTGAAAGTTTACCTTTAAAGTAAACAGTAAATGGCCACAGAAAAAACACAAATATATTGCCAATGTAGAAGAGCTCAATTGGCAATATATTTGTGCTGGTGCTTACGGCATCTGATATTCTACAGTTTCTGTTAAATTTACGTTTTGGTGGGTGGTCCTATTTTTTTATTTTAATATATAACACAATCACAAGTGCATATTGTAATACACTGTTTATGGTGATTGATAATTATAAAACACAAGTATTTTTAGCATACATTTCACACACTAGTGGACATAAATAATGGTGGCTGTCCTTGTCCCATCCTTTACAAGAGACACAATTCAATTTCTCAGACTGACAAGCAGTTGTACATTTTCCTGGCTTTTTGAGTTCCCAAACTTTGGCAGCTTCAGCTAAATACTGCCATTGCGTAAAAGCCTTTATAAAAACAGGCATGCATTTCAAAGACAGTTGAGGCAATTTTCTACACACAAAATAGCCTCATTACTTCTAGGCAATAAGCTATAGTCCTATTGAAACCAAAGTGTAAATGTCTCCACCTTCTATTGCGATAGATTTAGGAACTGAATGGCCACCACATTTAGCCCTCAAGAAAGTCTGCACAATATATCTATCAGAACCAATTTCCCCACATACCAGTAATGACAAGGCCTCAGAAAAGAATGATGGAAATAATCTACTTTTTAAAAGTGGGATGAATAATAGTGGCCGTTATCAAAAAGCACCAATGGCTTGGTAATCAATCTGAGACAAAGCCTCAGGACATAATTCAAAGCAGGCCATGGCTAAACTAAGTCAAATGCAAATGCATTTCATTCATTTTAACATAGTTCACAAACACAGGACATGGATCCAGCAGTTTTGTTAGTTGCCTGGTTTAAAGGGGACCTATTGCAGAACTTTTGTTTTTGTATCATTAAAACATCTTCAATACAATGATTCTGAAATGTATAGTAAAACAATGTGGGTCAATCCATCATCTGTAATGTGACTAGGTATGTCCGCGACTAGTCGATTAATCGATTAGTCGTTGCTGCGCTTGGTAGTTGGAACCAGAAATATTAGTCGGTTAAATGCTTTTTTTTTCTCTCTGAGAAAAGCATTTCTGCCCATATATATAAATCCGGAGGTGCATTGTTGAAATGTCAATTAATTCAGTTCATTTCACAGTGAAAAAACTATGATCTGCCAGATTATATTTACTTATGTCTTCACTTTCTTTAGGCCTACTGAGTTTGAACGAACGGCTGTTCACGCGAACAGCTTGCTCACTCAGTAAGTGAATCGATAAAATGAATGAAAAAGAAAAAAAGAACGGCGATCATTGTTATCACGTCTCTTGACAGACGTGATAAGATTTATTTCGGATGATTATTTAGATTTAAACTTGCAAAGCTAGACAACTCCTAACTGTTTTGCCCTCCTACCTAGCAGCTCAACTGGTGCGATGCGGAACACATTCTCTACATGAGAGCCGACTGCAATAGGCCTGATGCACGTCACAAAATGTCACACTTTTCAGCCTCATTTATAATGCAATTTTGTTATAAAAACATTACATTAAGCATTTGAAATGGCTCTCATAATACACACAATGTTTTTTCCGACCGTGTTTGGGCTCTTGGATTGTAATTGTAATTTTTTTTTTAGACTAGACGACTAGTCGTTTAACAAAACGTCCGGTTAACCGTCAGGGACATTAGTCGTCAGGAACATCCCTAAATGTGACATTTAGGGATGTGACATGTCCTTGGTGATTAGTCTTTCGGGAGATTGTACAGCGGGTGTGCTTCTGCTTCCGTTTCGTCCTCAACATCTTGGAATTGCTTCGACACACTGCACAATGTACCATCGCTAGTGGTCTGGATCATTTATATTTATTATATTAATATTTATAGACCAGGAAGTGCTTTTGAGGAGAGCCATTAGCTATGTCAGTATTGGCTCAAATCGGCCACATTTTCTCGGTAGCTAATTTACGGCGTCTCAGATTTCAAGTTTTCACCGTCTGTAATATTCCCCAATGAACTCCTTATGTGAGCAAGGGTAGGATTTGTACAATAGGTCCCCTTTAAAGGAGACCTATTTTAATTGCTTTTCAACCTTATCTCTATCTATCCGCATTAGGGATATAGTGTGAAAAACACCTGCAGTTGTTGCCAATGCTCTCTGTGTCTTTGGGGCGCAGCTCAGCGCAGATGCAAAATCTTAGCCCAAGATGGCGGGTAAGATGATGCCGGATGACGCGCAAAAGTAGCGGGGAGATCTGGGTGCAGCGAACATGGAGGAGAGGTAAACATCATTTGCATATACTACCCACATTGATATGACACAAAGCTGGTTGAAAATCGGCGAAGTTCTCCATTATCTATACTAGTATAGTGGAAAAGAAACTGGTTCCGCAGTGTGTGATCTATGCAAATTAAATACAGATTAAAGTGCCACTGGGAAAAGCATGGGGTGTAGGACTAGCATTAATAAGATGGGGGTGGTGCCTAGCAAAGAAGTTCTTCTTACATACAAAGTGGAGCTGAATTAATCCTGCTTCCTTTACAGTCTAGTATTGTCTGGTATACTATTTAGTATTGTCTGGTATATTATTTGTATAAAAAGGAACTACGCTTATTAGATATACCAACTGATATATCAACTGATTATATGTGCATGGTCAAGGAAAAGACGGATTTGTACAATAGGTCGCCTTTTAAAAAGAGCATGTAACTAGAAGTTCCATGAGTATCACACAATACAGGTGGGCTTTTAAAAACTAGATTTTTGACAATTATGAACATAGGTGTGGACATGGCCTAAGATACATGTTTTTGTGTTATCTCAAACAGAGCATGGCCACAGACTACTACCCAGGCCTCAGAGCCATTCCAGGCCAAGTTCCTCGGCGTGCACATCTCCGAGGACCTCACATGGACCATGCACACCACACACGTGGTGAAAAAGGCCCAACAACGCCTGTACTTCCTCAGGCGGCTGAAGAAATTCAGCATGGGCCCCCCGCATACTCAGAACATTCTACAGTAGCACCATCAAGAGTGTTCTCACGGGATGCATCACTGCCTGGTACGGGAACTGCACTGCCCTTGAGCGCAGAGCGCTACAGAGGGTGGTGCGGACGGCCCAGTACATCGTCGGAGGTGAGCTTCCCACCCTCCAGGATATATACACCAGGCGGTGCGTGGCCAAGGCCGAGCGCATCATCAAAGATATTAACCACCCCAGCCACAAACTGTATTCTCTACTACCGTTAGGCAGGCGATACCGCAGTATCAAGTGCCGCACGAACAGACTCAGGGACAGCTTCCACAGCCAGGCCATCAGGCTGCTGAACAAGCGCTGAACCATACCAGACTGTACTGTACCGTATATGTCATAACGTTGTATATTTTAGTACATCGATTTATATATATACTGCTTTTTTAACATTTTTGTGTTCTGGTGCACCATATATCTTATAACGTTGTATATTTTAGTACATCGATTTATATATATATACTGCTCTTTTTATAAATAACAGGTGGGGAGTGGTGCCCAAGAGACACTCGACTATAATAAAGTGCAAAAGAAAATACACAGCATTTGATGCTGCTGCTGCATATATAGCATAGCAGCAGAAACATACATAGCAGAAACTGTCAATACAAATAATTGAGGAGAAATAGATACTGACTTCTTAAGTCCTGCAATCAGGTACATGCTTTTTGGCATGAGCAGGAAGACCTGGTCAGTTAGAACAGCACCAATGATCTTCTTAGCCACGTAGTTGGGGTCCAGGATCGGCAAAATCCTTGGCCATCTAAAAATCACACAGAAAAGGGAATAAATGCCAAGAGAATTGATATTTTAGTGGATTACGTGCATTGGATGAATCCTAAATGGTTTCAAACTCCACTGCAACAGATGAGCAATGAGCTAAAAAAGAAATTACTGAAGTGTCACAGTAACCCATAAAAGCAAACCACAGACAGATTACTGACAAAAACAAATAATTTACCAGGTACTTGGGTATCGCCCTGGAGTTATTGAAAGTAGCATTGAACTTCTGATTATTCTTGAAAATACAAAGATTCTTCGTAAACATTATGCAATATAAAGTTGGAAAACTTTGACAGTGATATTTGACCATGATGACTTCAGTACAATAAAGTGTCTTTTCTCTACACATCCATAGATTATTTATAATGCTCCATTACTTAAGAAAACAACTGCTACAAATGGCTTTTATTAGTCACATTTCCAATTCTTAAAAAGGTCTCCAAAATCTTTTATGGGGAAATTTAAAACAAAAACAATGAAAGCATAATATAGTTAAATTAATTTTAATAAAAGTTTAATTAAATGTAATTGTCTACAATCTTTCTGAAATGTTTACACAATGGAGCTGGGCTGAACAGGAAGGCAAGCTGTAGGCCATGTTGAGGAGCACGTCAGACCTCCAGCATGCAAGCGCCTCACATTCATCAGCGCACCAATCACATTCACAGCTTAGGTCTGCTATTGGGTAGTATGCATATGTGCGAGTAGAGCCGTTAGCGACTAGAAGAGCCAGAGTTTGACACAGCAGGAGAAACAAATGAAATGGAATAAGCCCTCCCTCTCTACATTTCTCTGCCATTGAGAAGTGTTTCATTCACACACCTGTGGTGGAGCTATGATAACGCTGTGTGCAAGCATGTGATGGCAAGATGGATTCCCCGAATCAATCAGGGAAGAGATGTCCTGATTGGTCAGAAATGAGCCCCGGGAGTGGTCTAAAATCTATATTGTCTCATTCTGAAGCAGTCAACCGGAACAGATATTCTCACAGAGCATTTCTCTCACTAATAGCTGACGAATAGCTATGGCATTTCTAACAAATTACACTCATTATAGCTCTTAAATCATACCTACAGTACCTTTAAGTGGGTTAAAAATCAATGCGTGTGTAAAAGAGAAAGAGAACAAAATGAATGATAGCAATTGCAAGGACCAGTTATATGTTGGTACCAAAAGTATTCCATGTCATGCAGGGTTCAAACCAAACAACCTGTACTACTGCAATAACATATAGTCATATATTAAACAAACAAAAAGTAATGTCCCGTAGAATTGTTCTAATGAATCAATCTGCAGCCTTCATAGCTGGCTCATCATTGCAGAATGACAAACTTGTGGATGGCAGACTCAACAGTAAGCATTTGCGTGGTTGTGGTGAATGTTTGCATCTGACTAACAGAAAGTGACAGGCCAGGTGTTTGGCAACAACACCCAAAGATGTTGCACAGTAGCTTCAGGCTTTGAGGTGTCCGACAGAGGGATGCATGAATGGAGAGGTGGAGGTGAAAGACCAAGAGGTATTTGAATGAATACATGGAGAGAGAGCTTGATGTGAAGGCAGGAGGGGTGATGGATGGATGGAGACAGACAAAAACAAAACAAGCATAAGTCTGTCACACCTTCCTGAAATTACCCTGGGCTCTTTGGCCGTTCCCACAATGCACCTGTGTCAATCAAATATCTTCTGACAAGGAGAGCCCTTGGGCAATGGTTTTCCATTTGTGGATTTTATTTAAGGTCCCCACTCACACACTACCTATCTATCTATCTCTATGTGTCACGACATGGCAGGAAAAAAAGACGTTAATTTGTTGGTAATTTTTTTTTATATCAAATTGGTCAGTGCTCGCGCAAAAAGAAAAAAAAAATGAATCCACCGGCATCTCCCAGGTTAAATACGCTTAATAATAATGCCATTTCTGATTAACAATCATTCTTGCTCTTTATCAGACTTTCTGTATGGTCTGTTAGGAAAAAGAAACGGCAAAGCAAACACAAACAGCCGATAAACTGCTGTAAAACCTGTGATTAAAAAACCGAAACAATCCATTAAGAGGCAGCGCTCCATAACATTCTATTGCAACGTCAGGCTCTATAAAGAGGATCTAAAGAGCACTTTAGAGCCAGCCACACCAAAGTATAGGAGTCAGAGACAGGCGGCTTACTGCGCATAATGTGCGTATGTTTGTGAGAGAGAAACATATAGAAAAAGCAGACGTCTGACACCCATGGGTCATCACTCTTATCCTTGTCATTAAATGCGCCAGGGAGCAGAGCTAGAAAGGGAGAGGTAGCAAGGTAGCGCAATGGAGGGGAAAAAAGGAGAAAAGTACATTACAATAGTAAACGCTATTGCCCGTTCAACAAAAGTAGGTCTTGTGATTTGGTTCATTTGTTGTGCAACTGAGGTGAAAATAACCTCCAGTCATCACCAGCCAAAATAAAGACAATGTATTGACTGATCAAAGTACCAATGTACCAATCTCTGAAAGTTCTGTTTAGAATGGGATTGAGAGCTGAAAGGGCTTATAGTGGTAGAACCAGTGTGTGGAGTGTGTGTTGTTGGTGGCTGGTTTAAGCAGCCTCACCTGGTCGGAGTTAGACTGATTAGACTCTGGGACTGGGTGAGGCTGCACACCTGTGGGGCATTGGCAATCAGGCCCACAGGTTAAACCAGCCACCAGCAAACACACTCAGGAGGAGCTCCAGCATGTACCACCTGCTCTGTTGTTCAGACTACCACAAACTAACAATAAACCAGTTTACTCATCAACTGCCTGTGTCCTGCTGTGGGAGAATCCCGGGAAAGTCTGAGTAGATGGCATGTGGCAGGGGGAAACTGCCACACAGTGATTTCAAATGCAATTCAATGACTAGGTTATTATCATTTAAAATACACCTTCCCATGTGAACCTACTTGGTTTGGCATCCATCAAACATGCCGGTGTTGATGAAGTAGGGACACACGATGGTGGTCTTGATGCCATCTTTGCCGGTGGCCAGGAGCTCCAAGGAAATGGATTCGGCAAAGCCCACAGCGGCAAACTTACTGGCACAGTAATCTGTGTTGGGGAAGAGGTCACAGGTTGACATAAGTCCTCAGCAAAGGGAAAACAAAGTGAAAGTGGCATTAGAAGCTGTAAATGTATACTTGGCCCAAGTCCATGTTCCTATTTTAGGCTAGGCTAGTTTTTAAAATAATTTTAAATAGTGTCAGAATTGTCTTCAGTTTCCTGGTTTGCATTAAGAGCTATTTAATTTACCAACTGGGTTTAGTAAAATTGATCAAAACTAGGAAACTACTACTACTATAATCAAATAATCTAATAAGTTTATAATTTCCTTGTAGAAATGAATGAATGAGAGAATTTTTGACAAAAATCAAATGGTACATTAAGTAGCATGTAGCATGTTTTATGCTTCTTCAATTCACCCTGCTCACTTGTCTTATGAAATATAGGTGAAAGGGCAGCTGGCTGCTGTCAGGTACTAGATTAATTATTATCTTTTGCTTAGTCCCCTACAGTTGCAATCAAGGACTGTTATGCAGGATAATTCTTCCAGTTCACCACATTTCACAGGCACCCTCACTACCGGTTTTGAACACCATTCTTTTGGATAGTTACTTGAAGTAGTCACTAGTAGACACTAGTCAAGTTCATTCCTGATGGGTCAACAATAACTACCTAAAAATAGATTCACTACTTTTAATAGTATGCAGTGGATTTTTACACAGTTTCAGTTTTACCTGCCAATTACTGTGTTTAATAGTAATAGTCATTCAGCATTAATTGGGGTTGACAAGTGTTTAAATTAACATGGTTAACAAATCGAGAACAACAAATCAAGTTGAGAGAATGTGCACAAAAACAGGAAAGCACACAAGCACATGGCTCCACCCAAAACACAAACCTGCCAATCCATTCACTCCTATGAGTCCAGCAGTGCTAGCAATGCTGACCAAGTGTCCATGGTTGTTGGCAATCATGGCTGGCAAGAAAGCCTTGTAGGTCTGAAGAGAGTGAAAAGAAAACATTAGAACAAAGCTGAGAGTGAAGGTTTTATGGGACACACTTTGTTCTTTAGTTGATCAAAAAGACAAAATCTAAACAGCAAAATCATTACAGTATTGCCAGAAGCCTGTACCACGAAGCAGGATTTGGGCTTAGCGACGTAACTTCAGGTTTAACCCTGGGTTTTCAGTGTCACGACGGTGGTTCACTTTTTACCGGGGTACATCGCCATGGTAACTTATGCTGCACACCTAACCTGCTCCGGAGCAGGTTATGTTCGAGATAACAGATCAACACATATAAAAGCACAACCTACTGACCAATCAATTCTCTTGGAAAATGGCATCACCATTCCTAGAAGATCCCGTGGACCTCTGTGCGTGAATAATGAGAGGGTCTCTTAGGACGTTTTTAGAGACTGACAAAACCCAACGAGTATCTGTGGATCTATGTGAAGATATCGATTCTCAGCGGAGGGAATGGCTTATCTTTGTCAGCTGCTTGAGCCGTATGCCAGTGCGACACGTCGAAGACTGAATAATAATAAAATATAAATAAAAAATGCGGCTTTGGTAGACTTGTCCATTTTTGCGATTGGTCATATGGTGCAAACACTGCCCCTTTTACGCAAACATAGCTAGATTGGGAAAACAAGTTGATAACCACCATCGTGACACCACTTATGCATGACTGCCGTTTAATGAAAAGATATCCTGGGTATGTTGAACTTGCTTCGTGAATTTATATTTCAACATAGCCTCGTGAGACCATCCTGATTTCATGAGTTCACATTCTGTTTCTCTCTACAGATCAGTCTGGTCCCATGAGGCTAATTTCCAAGTAGGATTCAGTCAGTGCAGTTTGAAATGGTTTTAAACAAACGGCAAGCAACTTAAAATCTTTCCTTTATTAACTTTCCTTTATTAACTTCCTCATTTGGCCTTGTGTGTTGGTTTGTTTCCTTTTTAAGACTCTTGGCTTTGCGACAATAAGGACGATACTCCTGAAAGAGGTGCAAAAAACAAACTAGGAAGGGCCTACGCCCTAGAGTCAGCATATAATATCACTCAGTCATGATATTAATCATTTTAACACCATTATTTATGTAGTCCAGTGTGTGAGACTGACCCAGAAGTGAGCCATGGTGTTGACCTCCATGGTCTTCTCTATCAGGGTATCAGGGGCATCCATGAACTTCTTGCCAGTCACAATGCCAGCATTGTTGACCAGGATGCTGATGTCTCCCACCTCCCGCTTGACCTAAGGCAAGGGTCAAAATTAGGGCTGTCAATCCATTAAAACAATTAATCTGATTAATCACGATATGCTGTGATTAATATTAAAATTTGCTGGGAAAAGCCCCCAAATGAAGATATTTCTATACATTCCATTATTGTGGCAGATGAGTAAAGCATTGAAAAGCATTGAATACCCTACACCCCTTATTATCACTCCTGTGACCTATGGTCTAACTTTGCTTTTTGGTTTGTATCTTTCCAATGAGGAGTTATACATATTTAAGTGGTGAACGTAGCCAAAGCTTTGGCCATTTATAATTAATTTATAATTCATATTTAAAAAATGGGATGATAGTTAGCAAGCGGACTCCGGGCGAGAATGGAACAGCCATCGTTATCACTTTCATCAAGCAGAGAAAACAGCACACATTCAGAAAAAAATACATATACCCGTTAAGGTTTCCAGATTAATCGCGAACGTTAGTGGGTCAACGTTGACAGCCCTTGTCAAAACAGAATGTAAACAACAACAACAGCAACAACAACAGAGATGTTTCCATTCACAAGACTGTGGGAAGCTTCTGGAACATGTCCTGGTGATCCTAAATACCGGAGAGTAAGACTCATATCCAATACGGATAATAAAAACAAACGTATGGTGCCGGTGATTAGGAGAGCTTTTACTTGTTTATTAGTCAACACGGATCGTCAAATCTGTTAATAAAGGCTGTGATTGGATGTGGAAATCTTCCCAAACTAAAAAAGATAAAGACATCAGGAAACACCACTTAGATTCCCTTATTTTATTTGTCATAGAAACTGTTCTGTTGTATAAGCAACATTCGTAGCAATTTTACCATGGCCTGCATGAGTTCAACGGTCACTAGCAGAACCAGGCACGATGTTTAACCTGCATTCTAATGCCTTTTAAACAGTTTAATTACTTTCCCTTACATAATATAATCGCTTCAAAGTTCAACCATTGTAAAACACAAAGATTGCTTGGTTTGGGGCCCATGATAAGGAGTGACAAAGATAGTGTAACCAGCTTGTATATTGCTCCATTTGTAGACAACTCTTTTATGGACTTCATGGGTATTGTAAAAAAACGAGGCTGTAACAATCGCAATATCAAAATTAGCTGGGAAAAGCCCCCAAATGAAGATATTTCTATTCAAAAGACATTCCATTATTGTGGCATTGAATACCCTACACCTCTTATTATCACTCCTGTGACCTATGGTCTAACTTTGCCATTTGGTTTGTATCTTTCCAATGAGGGGTTATACATATTTAAGTGGTGAACATAGCCAAAGCTATGGCCATTTATAATTAATTTCTAATTTTTTTATTTCTTTTTAAAATGGGATGATAGTTAGCAAGCGGACTCCGGGCGAGAATGGAACAGCCATCGTTGTCACTTTCATCAAGCAGAGAAAACAGCACACATTCAGCCAGACACCCCAGCATGTGCTCACTCTCACATGGGAAGCCCAATGGAAGGACACAGCCCAGCACCATATGGGAAAAAACATTGTAAAAGCTGATGTTTGTGACAATAGATAATGTATATACAGTATACAGTGCAGCTCCATTAACTGAGTTTACACTGAGGTGAAATGAGATGAGTGTCAGATAAGATTGCCTGACAGGTTTTCCTTCACAAACGTTTTTTTATTTACACAAGGTTAATCCCTCCCTTTAGATATATATAGATAGATATAATGCTTTAGATAGCTTTAGGCATCCAACTGAAGAACTAGCAAGTCATTTTCAACACACTGGCTATGGTAGGGTACATTAGTTATTAAGGATCCTATTAAGGATTCTGTATATGGTAATTTGAGTGCCATGCTCTGGGGAACTTCAATTAGATTTGCTATAGCAACAGCTGGAAACAGTAGAAGTCACAAACATTAAAAGCACATCACCTTTCCACCATGACTAACACGATTTTAACAACATGACCTGGCTATTGGGTATGAATAAGGTCTAAACATGACAACAACCTCTTACCCAGTCTGTATACAAAACTAGCAATGTAAAGTAATTAGGTTCACATCAGCTGCCTATAATACAACATCAATACATATAACCCAGTCTCACAGGCTTTTCGAGGCTTTTACAGAGACTCTGTGGGACAGACAAACACCTATACTCCATTAAGAAGTTATACAACAGATGGAAACATATTTTCCAAGTACATCAATATTCAGTATCAATATTAATTTGAGCCATGGCTGGTAACTATTGATGGACAATTGTGGGTGTTGACAGGGTGTGACAAGAAGCACACTGACTGAAGGCTTCAGCCAACTTGGCAACTAGCCACACACATCAAACCTCCTTGAATTCCACACACATTTTAACAGCAAAGCACACAATTTAGGAGCATGTCTTACCTGGTCCGCCACACTGTACACCTCGGCCTTGTCGCTGCAGTCACA
>OOFB01021438.1:3537-13558 GCA_900323305.1 Trachyrincus murrayi
TCATTTAATTTTTATTTTATTTTTGGATTATATTGTTATTTACTTTAGTTGCTTTTGCCACTTTATTTTTGTGATGTGAATTGTGTTATTGTTTGTATTAAGTTGCGGAAAAAGCAAGAGAAAATGTAGAAAAAATAGAAACGCACGACTATGAAATAACAGGTAAAGCTGCACTTATACAAGAACAGGTAAAATAGTGACTATGAAATAACAGGTAACGCTGCACCTATACAAGAACAGGTAAAGTAGTGACAATGAAATAACAGGTAAAGCTGCACCTATACAAGAACAGGTAAAATAGTGACTATGAAATAACAGGTAAAGCTGCACCTACAGTATACAAGAACAGGTAAAATAGTGACAATGAAATAACAGGTAAAGCTGCACCTATACAAGAACAGGTAAAATAGTGACTATGAAATAACAGGTAAAGCTGCACCTATACAAGAACAGGTAAAATAGTGACTATGCAAGAATCCCATTGAGAGAACGCATCGAGGAATATATTTGAAACTATGACATATGTTTCTGTTTCCTGCTTCGGGATGACAGGTGTGGAGGAAATGCAAAATGCGTATTTTCACGGTAGCCCAGCTGGACGACAACAGTATCCAGATGAAGAAGGACCTCATCACCTTTCTCTACCACCTCCGCATCGACGCCGTGGTGGAGGTGATAGAGATGGTGGGTGACGTGTGTACAGATCCATACCCTAAGGTTTCTTAGGAGATAGACACTTCTGCGTGTTTCCTGCACATGTGTGGCTGTAGATTTGACAAAAAAAGGATCACTGTGAAATCTTGTAGGTCTACGTACACAATCATCTCGTGTTAACATTTGGTGGTAGGTATTCATAACGGATGTCATCGTCTTTTCCCCTTACGAAGCATGATAGCGACGTCTCGGCCTACACCTACGAGAAGACGTTGGTGATGGAGCAACGCTCACAGATTCTCAAACAGATGCATCTGACCAAGAACGAGATGGAGAGAGAGGTAGGGCCTCCTCCATACTATGTGCTTGAATTCATTTTGACTGATCTCACTCCTCTATGACGACTACTGCAATCAATAATGGTTTCATGGGAGAAAGTTGTGTTTACACCACCGTGTTTCATGGTTTTCGGTCACCACAGATCCAGAGTATCACAGACGTCTCCCGAGGATCCATCCGTCGTAAAAAACCCACGGGTCTGCGTCCTCAGCAGAGCGGCGAGGAGGCAGCCAGCGTTGCAGAAAGACCAGAGGAGGAGGTGCATTGGAATTATATCCATTTACTAAATATGATCCACCTCGCTAATCCTCAAGCGATCCAAAACGTCAATGCTCTCTCGCTTAACACTTCTACGCTACCTTCTCTTAAAGGGAAAGTTTGGTATTTTTCAACCTGGACCCCATTTTCCCATCATTTTGGGTCTAACTGACTAATGCGGACAACAATTTTAGAAATTTTGGGATCCTTTCCATAATGTTGTCAGACACTTATAACAAGTTGAGCCTGTTGGTGACAAAAACAAACACTTTTAGAGGACGTACATTCACGGGCGCTATTGCCCCACAGGGTTACAATGCAGACGTTTCGCGACTGCGCTCTCACTCAACACTGGACCAATTTCAAAAATTGTTGTCCACATTAGTCACTTAGACCCAAAATGATGGGAAAATAGGGTCCAGGTTGAAAAATCACGAACCTTCCCATTCCCATAAATTCTCGTTCTTTGAGGATACCTTTTGCCTCATCTCATCCATTACGTATTAAGACCATAATCACGGATAAGGGCCGGAATCGCTTCAGCTTCCATTGGCCTCTCTCTCATGCTGACGTGTGTGTGCGTGTGTGTGCGCGTGTGTGTGTGCGCGTGTGTGTGTGTGTGTGTGCATGTGTGTGTGTCTCTCTCACCCCCCCTTGCCAATCTTGTCAACTGTCCTGTCTTAGTCTGAGGCTGTCTCCCACCCCACACAGGTACATCTGATGCACACCAAGTACTCTGCCCCTACCAGCCCCACGTGCCCCACCACACCTGCGGGGGGGTCTGCAAGCACAGACTGTGAAGTGCAGAGGACATGGACAGACGACCAAGGTGGAGCAGAGGACGAGAGCCAGGCAGCAGCAGCAGCAGCAGCAGCAAAACCAGAGGAGGGGAAAGATCTCTTCAGTATGAAACCGTGAGTGAGCGCTCGCGAACATCGACTTAGTTATCTTTACGCACCGAGGCAGTAGCGGTTACAGCGGATCAATATCAATTAACATGATCAATCACACTAATCCGTGTCAACGTGTGTGTTTACCAAACTTGCTTTTCAGGTGTACAAGCAGTACAAGTACGCCACACTCATTCCATGTCTTCCCTTATGAATCATTCATGATTGTCCTTTTTCTTTGCCACGCTGCAGCGAATGGGAGAATCTGTGAGTACGGATAGGCTAACGCTTTTCAAGAGATAGTGAATTACAGCATTTTACGCCATTGATTGTTGATTCTCTACGGCTCCTCCCCTCCCTAGAAACCAGTTTAATTTGAGACGCATGCACACAGCGCTGCGACTCAACGAGGTCATCGTAAAGAAGTCCAAGGAGGCCAAGCTGGTCCTGCTCAACATGCCGGGGCCACCCAAGAACCGCACGGGCGACGAGAACTGTATCCTTCATGTCGGCACAGAGCCCAGCACAAACGAGAGTCGATGCATTGCATTGCTAATAGAAACAGCTGTGATTTTTGTTGTGTAGGCCTATCAGAATAAAGACTTGGAAAGTTGGACGAATGTATGCTATGATTGTCCTCAGCCCTTACTTGGAAGTCACTTTCCCTTACTTGGAAGTCACTGTAGTTAAAGTAAAAGTAGTTAAAGTAAACATTGATATAATCTGAATTGAATATAATCTGGTTATAATCTATATAATCAGGTTCTTTTTTTTGGAAAGTTGCTTGATGAGAACATTGGATGAATGTACGCTTTGATTGTTCTCAGCCCTTACTTGGAAGTCACTTTGGATAAAACTGTCTGCTAAACGAGTAAATATTGACGTGACTATGATAAGGGAACTATCGATGTCTCCTTGACTCCCGGGCTCGCAGACATGGAGTTTCTAGAGGTCCTCACTGAGGGACTGAATCGGGTCCTCCTTGTGCGGGGGGGCGGCCGCGAGGTCATCACCATCTACTCCTAAACAGCCAGTCATTGAGCAGCACTTTTCATTTTCACGGTGTCTCGATTTTCCTTTTTTCACTATATTGACTTTGTACCCTACTATATTGACTTTGTACCCACTGTGACCCGCCGCTCATTTACAGATCAGCCCTGCTTGTCATCTTGTGCCCTCCTCTCTATGCTCGTATACCCTCTGACACCAGCTCTCTCCACGGCCATTTATCCCTGGTGCGTTGAAACTCGCCACTCTTTTGATACTATACGTACCTATAGCTCCCTTCTGTTAGGCCAACGGCTACATGCTACGCGACAATGTCACAGTTAACAATTCATCGTGATAGAAAATAAGCTGTATTTTCTGACAACCTATGTAGCCTGTGGGAACTTGTGACAGCTCTCAAAAAAAGAGAAGTCTTAGATATAAATTGACGCTGTTATTATGTTTACCTGACTAAAAGTGGGCTTTAACTTTTATCTTGACGGTATATTCATGCATTTGGTTAGTGTTAGCATTTGATGTTTGAAAGTCATTTGGAAAAGAAAAATTGTTCTTTATTGTTTTTTTACTCTTTATTTATTGCGTTATTTGTGCTATTATTTTATCTGCGTATTTATTTAATTGTGTCTTTGATGTGGTCTTTCTTTGACATGTTTATAGTAGGAAAAGTGATAAAAAGTGATAGTATTAGTATTAGGCCAATATTTTACCAGGCAGCAAAAACATACAAGATGGAGAACAGAATAATTAATTTCTGTATGTGAAACTTTGCAAAGCATAAGATCCCTAAAAATGATAGTTTAAATAAAACTACACCTTTTATGTGCTTTATTATATGCGTGATTCTATTGTATTGTAAGCCAATTTAATGTAGGAAAAGTATACATTACAGATGAAAACTATATACATATTTTAAACTTGGCCCGGTGGCCTTATAATATCAATAATCATCCAAGAAAGTCTTTGTGGAGTGTGTGTTGTTGGTGGCTGGTTTAAGCAGCCTCACCTGGGTCAGACTGATTAGACTCTGGGGCTGCTGGGTGAGACTGCACACCTGTGGGGCATTGGCCAATCAAGGCCCACAGGTTAAACCAGCCACCAGCGCACACACTCAGGAGGAGCGCTAGCATGTCAGCACTTACCACCTGCAAAACCATTCTCAACCATGCAATAAACCGGTTTCAATCATCATCATCATCTACCTGTGTCCTGGTGTTGGAGGAGCCCTGAAAAGCCACTTTAGTGGCGTGTGGCAGGGCACCTGAACAGGGACCTCTCCGACCAGGGTAAGGACACAGAAGGGGGGGGGGGGGGGAATGATGCCTTGTCGCCCTGGTAGAGGGTGGCCCTACCCTGTTCCGGGCCCTCCGAGGAGCTACCACCGCGGGCCAGCTGTCGAGCCTCCTCCCAGCCCGTCCAGACAACCCTGCATCGGCCGAGTCCAGCGACACCTCCGCCAGCCAAGGCAGCATCCTCAGGCCTCCGGTCAGGAGTCCGGTTTATAGTTGTGTTAAGCCAGCCACCACCACACACACTCAAGGAGGAGCGCTAGCTTACTTACCACCTGCTCTGCCTGCGTAAACCATTCTCAAACTCTGCAATAAACCTGTTTAATCATCAACTGCCTGTTTGGAGGAGACTTGAAAAGCCACATTAGTGGCAGAAATAGAAATCCAGTTGCAAAATTTTGCTGAATGCACCATGCAACGAAGAGTGCATTAGTGTATCTGGAATCACAAGAGCCATTTGGAGCACGATCGGATGTTGAATAAAGTCAGGCAATTTTATTAGACCTCCTTGACAGAGGTTCTTCGTGTGACTGAGAGCCACGCAATGCATTCCACTATTTGTCTAATCATATATTTATATATATATATAGATCCGTCATTTGCATTTAAGCTTCACCTTTCAAGAAATAAGTTGCATAAAATGTGTGTGTGGACTTAATAAAATGGGTACATGCTTATTTGTGAACAGTGTAGGAATGCACATTACAGTATATCAGTAAATTTATTTACTGATATATATAAAATGTTTACCGACGAACAAATATTTAAATATATATTATCTGTCATACAATTATATGTAAATAAGGGAAGGTGCTCATGAATATTTTTAAATACAATTAAAAAAAGATCACATCACTTCATTTGTCTAGTACCTAAAGCAAAGGTCAGCATTTGTGTCAGCAAAAACATTTGAGTCATTTGTAAACATGTTTGCACAAGGGAATCAATAGTCCAGCTCCGGAAATATTTGGTTGATTCCAGTTGTTTACGTATTGGGGAATGCATTGCAGTTGCACATAAATATTCTGACAATGTACAAATGCAAACAATACCATTACAAACCATACCATACCCTGTGGTAGCAAATGTTCTCCATGGGAACAAATTAACCTAAACGTCTTTTCTTTTTGAGATGATTTTAGCTCTGAACTCCCTCAACCTTTGACTTGTGCCTTTATTGCCACATACCTCATGTCATAAAAAAATTGCAATTGGGGTTGCTGCTCAAAACTATAAAATTGTGCATAATGGCCAAAGTGCATGCAGGAGTAGCTTTCACAAAGAGAATGCCGTCTCCTCTAATTAGCAGCATGCCTTAGATCATAGCTTCGACCCTTCTTATCTGTTCAGAGATAGTATAAAGGCAGAAAAACAAATGCGGCTTATTTGCTTTAAAGAGCTCCCAAGATGAGGAAGCATTTGACGAGCCTGCGAGTGAGGCTACCTGTGTTTGTGGTTGTCACACAGCTGGTCATCGTAGTGCTGTTTGCTTTCTTTGTCACCTATGATGATCAGACTGATGCTAAACTGCAGAGCAATGAAACCGTCGCCATGGACAACGCCTTGTATAAAGACTACCCTTTTTTCACCGACATACAGGTGATGATATTTGTCGGCTTCGGCTGTCTCCTGGCTTTCTTCCGGCAGTATGGCTTTGGGGGCATGGTTTTTAACTTCCTCACCGCCACCTTTGCCATACAGTGGGCCATCCTGGTGCAGGGGTATTTCCAATTCAGCCACGACGGTAAGATCCACCTGGGGGTGATTAACCTCATAAATGCAGAGTTTGCCTGTGCGGTGGTACTGATCTCCTTCGGGGCTGTGTTGGGTAAGACCAGCCCGTTGCAGCTCCTGGTCATGGCGCTTCTGGAGGTCCCCGTGTTTGCGGTGACAGAATGGGCGGTGCTGACCTACCTGAAGATCAACGACGTCGGAGGCTCTATTCTGATCCACCTGTTCGCCTGCTACTTTGGCCTGGGGGTCACGTTTGTGTTGTACCGGCCCGGTCTAAAAGAAGGCCATGCCAAGGAGAGCACCAGCTACCAGTCCGACATCCTGTCTGCGATGGGCACCTTGTTCCTCTGGGTGTTTTGGCCCTCCTTCAACTCTGCGCTGTCGTTGAAAGGAGACGACCAGCACAGGGCGGTGCTTCACACCTTCATAGGCCTCAGCGCCTCCACGCTCACGGCGTTCGCCCTCTCCGCCATGCTCAACAGGACCGGCAAGCTCACCATGGCTGACATCCAGAATGTGACTCTGGCTGGTGGGGTGACAGTGGGCGCGTCTGTGGACATGATGATATCCCCTGCAGGGGCTTACGCTCTGGGCATGATGGGCTGCACTGCCTGCATGCTGGGCTACAGGTACCTGACTCCTTTCTTGGCCCGCCGCCTCAGGATCCAGGATCAGTGTGGAATACATAACCTGCATGGCCTCACAGGACTCATATCCTCTATGGCAGGGATATGTGCTATACTGGCTGCTTCAGAGGAGGTCTACGGACCCAGCATGTACGAGACCTTTGCCCACAGGGCACCCGTGGAAGGGGATCCGAAATTGCTGGAGCTCCAGGAGCAGATCCCTGGTCTACAGCCAGGTTTGGGAAGGACTGCCCGGGAACAGGCCCTTTACCAGGTGGCTGCACTGCTATCTACGGTTGTAGTGTCAGCGGTAGGAGGCATCATTACAGGACTTGTGCTGAAGCTGCCCTATCTTGGATCACCACCAGATGAATTTTGTTTTGATGATCACTTGTTTTTTGAAGTCCCCCATGACTATCAGGCACCAATTACACTCAGTAACAAATGCACTACAGAGGACTCAGCAGCATAATATGTGGTTGCTTGCTATTGAATTAATTTATATATTTTTATTTTTTTAATTAACAGCTTTTAAGTTTTACGCTTTTTAAGTATTGCAATAGGCCTAATGCAGTTACGGTTTTTATTGTAAATGTGTAACTATGTCTGTATAGATACCACAGTGATAGTAATGGTGGTAGTGGTAGTAATAGTTCCCTTTACACCATGTTCACAACAATGCATATGCATATGGCTATTGCAAACACTCTTTCATTGCTCTTCTCCAAAATGTATGTTGTTGTCAAATAAAGCTGTTTAAACGTGTATTGCGCTGACTTTTCTGTTGTATATTGTCTGGAGATCATTTTTGCCCTACAGTAGCCCTACTGGAGTAAAATGGGGTAAATTATACCCCATTCCAGGTTTTAAAGTGGTGTGCAATTCTTCGAAGTACTCGCTAGATGGCAAATAAGGGTCTGATCCAAGTATACGTCTCCCCTACTCTGAACAATACCAGTGTTCGGTTCTCGCGCGAGTAAGGGCCAGTTCTCGCGCGAGTAAGCGCCATTTGGAAAACGACCTGCTACAGTCGCTAGCGTGCAAATCATTTCTGTAGCTTTAGCAGTACACGGTTAAACAAATAGTGAACGTAATTAACTATTACCCCGTCGGTCACGAAGAAAGAAAAGAGTCGTGTTGACTTTGGTGTTCGATAACCTCTGATATCGAGACGCTTGTCATTTCCAAAAGGTATTTATGGCGTTATTCGATATTATTGTTCCGTTTTTTTGCTAGCTAGCAACAACGAAAACGCCGCCACATAAGCTAGCGATACGACTAGCTACACACAGTGTTGGTAAATTAGTTAGCCCTTAACTTCTAAACGCGATTTGAAAGCTAACCACACCGATGTAAACGTTTCCCAAACGGTTAGTTAATGTTTAATTAAACGTCCCTCTAAATGTGATAGTTTAGCTGGATAGGCTAATACAATCAGCGTGTTGAAGGCTAACGTTAAGGACACACTGTCTTACAACTTGCTAACCCTTCCGCCAGACTTTTGTACATTTCCTCCATGTGATGTTTGTTTAAATGGTGATAATAATAATAATAATAACGTAGCTTTAACATGTAAAACGCTCCAATCAATGTTTGTGTACGCATTATGTATAAATGTACGTCGAAACTAGCCAAACTGGTTAGCCTATGCTAGCAGTCCCAGGCACACATTTACAGCCTGGACAAACAGTCGCCTTTATAAGAGAAAGAGTCGCCATTTTCTACTTTCTCTGTTATGAATTTGTTTTTTCTCCACAGGGTCATGGCTGACGATTTTGAAATTGAGGCAATGCTGGAGGCTCCATTCAGAAAGGTGAGTTTTACTCTGAAGAGACACGTCCTACTGCCTATAGACCGATATATATTGATATGCTGTTTATTTGTTACCCAACATGTATGAATTGTGTGTGTGTGTGGTATGTGAAGTTTTTCAAACGCAATACAGACTTTGAATAAATTCCCATCTATCTCTTTCTATAGACTTGCCTAATGATATCTCACCTCTTCTCCAATGAGTTCATCTTTGATTCCACTGTGAACTGTGGTAAAAAGTAAGGTAGTTATTGAGTAATGTACTGATGCACTGTGGTTCCCTTAGGACTAAAAGAGACTCGACTTAACACGTCCCCTGTTCAGTTGCTACAAGGTGATTGCCAATGGACGATGAGCACGTGTAATCTGTGCTACTAAAGAGGCAGTATTCAGTTGTAAAAATCTGCAGAATTTGTAAAGCATGATGGTAATAACCAGAATTATATTATTTGAAATGGAACATGAATACATGCACGATCGTGCCATATGTGTGGCATCTTTTTTCAGGTATAGTCACATTTGTTAACATCTGATTGTTGTAATTGCCTGCATTTTAGAGTTATGGTTTTAAAGCGCTATGAACTTCAGTCATCATAGCAATTGTAGCCGTATTGTGCATAAATAGCCTAGAGTGATTGACCAAACTGAGTTAAACGCTTTTAACATGTCTAAAAATATGAATACTGCCTTTTTGTCTCCTGTCAAGTCAACTGTAAATATTTACTAGGTTTTAAATCGGTATCTTGAGTTTGCATGCTACACAACCCCACACATTTTCCACACAATTAAAAAAATATGCGGCTTTTCCACTTGTCTATATGATTGTAAACGACCATTAAATGGCATCTATTGTTTCTTTTTTCCATAAGGCCATCACCTGGCTTTTGGCCGATTTCATGTTGACACCAAAACACATAGGTAGTTTGTATGTGGATGAACTAGTGGCTTTCTTTCCAGCTTCTGTTGGGCGTCGATGTTACTAAGCCCTGTGAATCCCTGTTTGCTTCAGGGCGAGATGTGTGACAGAGGTGGCATCGAGCTCTTACAGTTCAAGAACGAAAATGGGTGAAGATCACTGGACTGACACCAACCACACAGGATCTCTTTAGTAGCCGTGGGCCATGCGTAGCCTCAGGCTTAGGCTCAGATAGTGGCATGGGTACGGCTCATTGGAGTGGTGGGGCGGGGGAGGTTGGACCACAGTAATGTCAAAGTTCACTGAACAGTTCTATAATGTTGGATAGTCTCATACAATGTCATTTGTTTGGTTGCAGTGAGTACTCAACAATACTGCTAAAATGATGTTCTGGGTGGGGGGGAGGGGTCTTTTGTACAAGGATACCTTGTGCAGACAGAACAGTAAATATTTGGAATTATTGCTAATTTAATGTATTGTGCATTTTCTCTTGTCCCA
>OOFB01021438.1:13881-33467 GCA_900323305.1 Trachyrincus murrayi
TGACTCTGAAGATGTGTCGAGAGAGATGTTGACAGAGACTTGATGATCTGGTGCCACACACACACACACACACACGCACAACACGCACACACACACACACACACACATATACAGAATACATGTAGCAGGAATGTTCAAAGTGAGTCGGTGATGTATATCCATCTTAAATATGCTTGTACAAATTGAAAAAAATGTCAAGAGATTGGCATTGAGGGAAACTATTATGCTTGATAACAAATTGCTGATTTATGAATATCGTGGGAAAAATGACAGTCTCTGGCCAATAAACCTGAAAGGAGAATATTGTGTGTTGTACACGGTAAGCACATCTAACATTTCTTTCCTTCCCAGACGGAAACGTTCCAAAAGTCGTAGCCCCGTTAAACGAGAGAAGAGTCCAGTCAGGTGTGTGTTCACTTAAATGTGAACTGCCGTTGCAGTGTTCACATTCGTTATGTTCACAATGTTTTCACAAACATAACATTTTCCATTAATTAGCCGCCCTTTCTTTTCCTGAAGGCAACCCATCGACAACCTAACGCCGGAGGAAAGGGACGCCCGCACAGTCTTCTGCATGCAGCTCGCTGCCCGAATCAGAGCACGGGACCTGGAGGACTTCTTCTCCGCCGTGGGAAAAGTCAGTTCATGTTTTACATTATCCCAGGAAGCTTCCGTTTCATATAAAGTGGGATTATTGAATTGACCGATGCCGTCGTTTCTACAGGTGAGGGACGTGAGGATGATATCGGACAGGAACTCCAGAAGGTCAAAGGGGATTGCCTACATTGAGTTTCTGGAGGCCAGTTCTGTGCCTCTGGCAATTGGCTTGACTGGACAGAGACTTCTGGGCGTGCCCATCATTGTCCAGGCCTCACAGGTGGGTGCATCCCTACATTTTAGGAAGGTGCTGAATGCCAAAATGCTTGGGAGTAATACAGTTCCTAAATCTGTGAATGTCAAGTGATTTTATGTTTGCATATATTCACAGGCAGAGAAAAACAGGGCTGCGGCCATGGCGAATAACCTGCAGAAGGGCAGTGCCGGCCCGATGCGTCTCTATGTAGGCTCGCTGCACTTCAACATTACAGAGGACATGCTGCGGGGAATATTCGAGCCATTTGGAAGGGTAACTTCAAAGCCATTATTTCACTAGTATTTAAAATGAATACTTGCATGTTGCTGTTACTTGTAACACTGAATGTTTCTCCCAAAGATCGAAGGCATACAGCTCATGATGGACAGTGAAACTGGTCGCTCCAAAGGATATGGCTTCATATCAGTAAGGACAAGTAGCCTTTTGAGTAGTGTAATACTGTTGTTTTTTTTGTATATACAGTCTCATAAAAATGTAATAATCACTAATGATACACGTGTGTGTGTGTGTGTGTGTGTGTAAAGTTTGCAGATGCAGAGTGTGCAAAAAAGGCCCTGGAGCAGCTCAACGGCTTTGAACTCGCTGGGCGACCAATGAAAGTAGGTCACGTGACGGAGCGGACAGACGCATCGACGGCCAGTTCTTTCCTGGACAACGACGAGCTGGAACGGACCGGCATCGACCTTGGCACCACAGGCCGGCTGCAGCTCATGGCCAGATTAGCAGAAGGTAAATTACAACCCAAGAGGACAATGGTACGGAGCCCCTTAAAGCATAATTAAAGTTTGGCAGAGGTTTGGGTTGTGTAGTTAGCATGCCATAACTCCAAATATTGGCGAGATATCTTAAATAGTTCTGCTCTGTAGATTCAAACTTGATAATCCAAAATAGTGCAGGTTTTTCCCTCCCCCACTGACTTACATTGCACGGCCTAACAGGTCTCAAATGAATGCGAACAAAACCTGATTGCCTGCCATATGTGCCAAACGTGTGTTCTCTTTTCTCCCTGTAGGTACCGGTCTGAAGATCCCTCCGGCTGCACAGCAGGCACTGCAGATGACTGGTTCTATTCCCTTTGGAAACATGTCTGCGAGTTGTGAGTTCCACGATGTTGTGCCACATCTTTTGCTTTTCAGGAAATGTTCTTTTTACGTACATTACTCAGCCTTTTATGTAAAGACGATGCATTGAAGCATTCAGCAACTGATCTTTGTCCCTTGTTTACAGCTGGTTCAGCACAGGCTTTAAACCTCCCATCACAGCCCCTGGCAACACACTGCCTGCAGTTGTCCAACATGTTCAACCCCCAGGCGTAAGGCTTTACATAATGGAACACCAGAAAATATAGCCCTGTTGACCCCAGTTATGGCTCAAAAGTAGTAACGTTCATGTTCTGAATTTTTCTTTTCAGGGAAAATGACCCAGGCTGGGACACTGAGATCAAAGATGATGTCATCGAGGAGTGCAACAAACATGGAGGAATAGTTCACACATATGTTGATAAGAACTCTGCTCAGGTGGGTTAAAGCACATCAATTTCTAGTTTTTATGTTCATTACAACCATACATGCGTTAACATTGTCTTCCGATCTCTTCTTGACCCTCTCCACAGGGAAATGTCTATGTAAAATGCCCTTCAATACCAGCAGCGATGGCTACCGTTAATGCCCTACATGGTCGCTGGTTCGCTGGTATGTACATTTGACCTTGCTGTATTTCATTTCCTTTACAAAATATGGATGCAAATTGATCTATTGTCATATCCCTAATCATGTGTTTTTATTCTCTCTAGGTAAAATGATTACAGCAGCATATGTCCCGTTACCAACCTATCATAACCTTTTCCCTGATTCAGTAATGGCAAATCAACTTCTGGTGCCAGCACGCAGATAGGTCTGAAAAGCTATTGTTAAACACAGAATGTATATACAGAAGTTTTTTTTGCATACAGTAGTCTTAGGAAGAGATTGGTTGAGATGGTCATAAATTAAACTACTGCCATCTGTCCTCAGTTAGCCTGTCCATTTTAATGTTTAATTCTTTCTGGGTTTGTAATGTAAATAACTACCACAAGCAAAATTCACTGTAATTTTGTAATCCCATTCTTACCTGCCCTACCTAACCAGCAGACTTTTATGTTAAGATTAATAAAGCAGATTGTTTAAAGCAACCAATCCATGTTGAGTAGGCGATGCAAGACCTGATTTGGGGAATACATTTATTTACAAATAAAACTTGCAAAAACTTTGCTATCGTGTCTTTTATGATCTCATCTTGCCGTAAAAATCTTGACTTTCTTAGGTTAGAACTGCCACAGATTTAAATGTGTAATAAAAGCCATTGACAGTGGTTCTATTTGAATTTTGGTTAATTCCTTAAGTGACTTTCAAAGTGAGGGCGCCCTTGTACATCCAACAGTTTATTTTTACCCATTAGAAGAAATATAATGTAACTGGTTACATAAAATACACTATTTTAGGCTGTTAATATCACACTGGGGGTGGGGGGGGGCTAGCAGTGTTTTGCCAGCATGTGGGGGAGTCAGGGGACCCCTGGTACATAAAACTAGTTTTTTTTACATTGTATTCAGAGTCTTGCCACTTTCTCCCTGTTATAAATACTATAAAATCATTGGTCAACTAAAGTATTTACTTTAAACCTGCTGCAACTAAATGATGGGTGCCAGACAGACTATGGTAGGCTGCTAAACCAAAGTTGAAGGGTGACTCGGTACATTAGTAACATAGATACTGATAACATACCCACCCTACACTACCAAGTTTTTAGTGCAGAAGTTTTAGTGCCTTAAGGACCATGCAGCTTTATTTTGATCACGCATTTACTTTTGCATGTCATAGACTTCTGTTAAGCAAACACGTTAAATGTTCAAGATTTGGAAAAATCTTTTCTCCGCTTTCCACTTAAATTAAACCCTTACCTAAAAGACATCTCATGTAAGGCCCAAGCCAGTCTTATTTATGTAGATTTTAAATTTAAAAAAAACACTCATAGTACAGAGAAACAATGGTTCCCATTTAGCTTTGTTTAAAGGATGACAGAAGACTGGTTTATTGCAGAAATTCTATTTTCTTTTAATCTAACAAAAGGTACCATTGCAACAGCAAAATGGTTTAACAAACTCCTTAATTAAATTGAACACTTACAATCGAAAGTACCAAGTAGAATTCTTCTTTTTAAACATTTTACTATTTTTTTCTGAATATTACTGTTTAATTTCTTCCTTCAGATTTTTGAAATTCACTGTCAGAAACCTGTGGGAGGGGAAAACATTTTAGTCCAATAAAACCATAAACTCCTATCAGTTTGATAATGTGACACGCAATACAATCGTGCTGTTCACAGACAAGCCTTAACAAGCATTTTATATGAGCTTGAAAGTACAGGCTAATAAAACACTGATTAAGTCATAGCCCCCTCTCTTCCCTCGAGAAAGCAAAGTGAGCGCTGAGTCATTGTGGGTAATGGAATATAACACTGGAGCAAACCAGGAAGCGTGACTACAGAATGCTACTTGTGAGGCAAGTCAGCTTAAACAATAACTTAAAATGATGTCAGCATAAAGAGTGGTCGTTGACCTGAAGAAGTTCTTTACTTCTTAGAAGAGCACTCCTTAGCTTGGTGAGCCTGAAGCACAGCAACCGCCTCCTCCACCTAACAAGGAGTTAAAGGTTTTAACCACACATGCTGCAATTAAATCAATTGCATTTCTACTGAAATGCTACCCCCCCCCCATCTGTTCATTCATCAGCGTGGAAATATGAACCATGCCTTCGAATGCAGCGACTCGGGGGACTCCAGCATATGAAGCAGCTCCGAGTTATCAATCTCCAGCAGCATTCCAGTGATTTTCCCAGCTAGGTTGGGGTGAAGCGCCTGGATCAGCGGGTACAATCTCTCACCTTCAAATAGGACGTTGCCGACAGGAGAGGAGCAATGACAAAATGAGAATCAGCCAAATGCCTGCATGGGTTGCACAAACAGGACATTCAAGCCATACACACCCAGAAGCTGTTTCTGGTCCATGAGAGGAGCAGCGGCCAGCATTGAGGCGGTGAGGGGCTCCTGGCCTCTAATTTGCACAGCAGGCTCCATTGAAGATATAGGGATGGCCTTGCACCACAATGAACAAAGGAAATTACTTAATTAGCAAGCAGGGTTATTGTAGGGTTCTGTCCCACATTTACACATTAAAGAACATGAACCAGGCAGCCTTCAGTGTTGGAGAAACATGTCTATCATTTCAACTCAATCCATGATATAAGAATGTATATCATGGATATAAGATAGTATATGACTTCTGTAACCATTGCTTGTAGTTTTCAAACTTTTGTAACGTGAAAGTTTAGTAATTTCTCTCTCCCAAAAGAATGCCTGTACAACCTCAAAGTATTAACATAATTGCCATTTTGAAATATTTACACTGTTCTATTGTGCCAGGAGACTTAAAGGGGCATTTCACTTTATAACACTTCTGGGGTCATTTCCACACCTACCCAGGCTTTTGTGTGCCCCCCCAGACAGTAAACAGTCCTACTGCAGAGTGACAGACAATGGAACAGTCCTGACTCTGACCCACACACCCAGCCCCCCCTTCACAGCCATCACACCTCTTCTTTCCAGCCTGGATAGACACTACCCTCCTCCACACAATGGACCCAGACAGTCACACCCCCCCCAATCATACCTCTCTCCATCCTGGAGAGAGACTCAAACATTTCAAGAGACAGAACCCCGCAAGGCAGCTGGACCGACACTGTCTCCCCCTCTACACTAGTCTGGCTGACAGGATGTAGGCCAGGATAAGCCTTCCATTGGCCGACTATTTCAGTCGAATTCTCCTGCCCTTCAACTATCTGCGGGTTACCGCCTTCAAAGTCCCCGTGGCTACGTGAAGCCACAACAACCTCCAAGCTAGCAACCTACACGCTGAAAATGGCAAGTTTTGACGAAGGTTTACCGATCCGTTCCAATTCACACAAGCTTCTGTGATATTGGTTTTATAGCGTTCTGTAAGAGCTACATACAGCTGTTACAGCTGTAGTTGACATACGTCTTTTAATGTCTTTTATGTGCCGTTTTCATTTGCGGGGATTTAGCCATTTTAATGCCAGGGCTCGCCTCCACACATGCAAATGTTCCACCAACATTTGCATGTGACACTATTTTGCATGGGAATTTGCGCTGCATCCTGCACTTAGCGCCTCCCAAGACTATTGCAATTGGTTTAAAGAAATACAAACAAGAGAGAGCGTTTTTTCGCCTATCCCAGAATGATACTGGGTTCAGCAAGACCTTTCTCCTAAAGCTCTAAAGCGAAGTGTGGAGATAGGTTTAGCTATGCGAGACTACCTCTACACTGAAGCACTGTGCAGACCAGCTGTCTCCAGTGTTCACGGACATCTTTAACACCTCACCTCCTGGTTGAATGCATGGTACCTGCCTGCTTCAAAACATCTACCATCATAACCGTTCCCAAAAAGCCAAAGATCACAGGCCTTAATGACTACAGACCAGTCGCCCTGACCTCTGTGGTAATGAAGACCTTTCAGCGCCTTGTGCTCGAGCCAACAGGTCTGTAGTTGATTCACTTCATCCTCTAGCACCTAGACTTCACCGGCACCTACACCAGGATCCTGTTTGTGGACATCAGGCCCGTATTCAACACCATCGCCCCAGCTCTTCTCCAGGACAAACAATCCCAGCTGAGCCTGAGCCCACTTGCAGGTGGATCACTGACTTTTTGACATATCCCCAGTTAACACTGTGGAATCATTTAGATTCCTGGGGACAATAATCTCACGGGACCTCAAGTGGCTGAGGAACATCACCTCCGCCATGTTTTAATTCTTCTTGTTCAATATTTTGCTCATATCGTGTTGCTTTGTGTCTTTTTGTGCACCCACCTCACCAAGTCACTTTCCTTGTATGTGCAACTATACTTGGCTAAATGAAAGCATTCTGATTCTATAGAGCTGGCCACACAATGGTGTAGCAGTCCCCCATCTCTTTTTGCATTTGTAAGAAAACTCAAATCCTATTAAAACATATTACAGTCAAACAAGGTCATTCTAAACTGAAACCAACATGACATTCTGTTGAGTACCTGTTGTCTTGCCATAGACGCAGGAACAGTAATGACCTGCAGGGCATTCCTCATAGCAGGGGAGTACTTGTACAGGCCGGCTCTGGACATACCAGGAACGTCATTGCGGCCTCCCATTGTCTGGGTTCCAATATTAGCTTAGAAACACATGATGTTATGGTTAGCACCATATCTGACGATTTATCGTTGCAAAAGCAATTGGCGCATAGCTGAGTAAAGAACCTACTAGTCTTTTGGTACTTCATGTTAGGAACTTGGGTGGAAGCCTGCCTGACCGTTGCAATGGGTGTGGATGAACGTCTGGGAATGGCAGCTCCGACCAGCTGGGGTGAGTAAGGACCTATGGAGGGCAACATAATGTGCATTTGCATTTTATTATTCGTACTTGAAAAGGACAGCCCAAGCTAGGATCACTGCTCGTGTATATAACCTATAATATAATGTGGAAAATTAGGTATAGGATGGAGCAAATCTTAGAACATTAGAGTTATGTGAAAAGGTCATCGCAACACAATGACAGCTTATGATAGTTTGAACACAGGAAGGCTTGTGTATAACCTTGAGCTCTTGGCGGCTGTGTTGTCCAGCGAGGCGCGGCTCTAATACCACTGACAGCACTGGGGTTGTAGAAAGAGCGACTAGGAGGCTGCGAGTAAAATAAAAAGTACATCACTTAATATTTACACATTGTCCAATTAAACTTACAATACATTGACAATGGACCCTTTTCACAGGTCGACAGTAGGGTAAGGTGACTTCCTGTCCCTGTAATCTTAACAAAACATCAGTTTTATTGATGTCGGTCGCAGCACCATATATTTGACTTGACTAGTTCTATACTGGTACACCGCCGCGCCTGAAGCCAACGGACCCACAATTAATGTTATGAGCTACACCTGTGCTTTTCCCTACTGTGAAACAACCTTCCTACCTGTGGCACAGTAGAGACATAGTACCCCGTCTGCTGGTACGAGTCGATGATGGGGCTGGGCATGGACCTGACGGTGGAAAGTCTCTGCAGGTACTTGTTGGTGAGGATGGCTTTGCGCTCCTCCTTACGTTGAGCCAAAGCGACATACAGCGGCTTGGTTGCAACAATGCGTCCGTTCATCTCCGTTACTGCTTTAGTTGCTTCTTCGGGTGATGAGAAACACACAAAGCCAAAGCCCTTGCTCTGGCTTCCGTCGGTCATAACCTACAGAAAGGAAGGTGGAGTATCATTGGCGGAAAAAAACATTTTTGAAAGGGTTGAAACTATAATGCCTTGTATGAATCTAGTTCATTTTAGAATGAGGTGGTTTCAAAAAGAAATATAATTTGATAAAGACAACATTTAGTGATTATATAAACATTTAGAGGCTTGTGACCCATAAACAAACGGGATGCAATAAATAAATAAAATGTAGTGAGCACACCCTAGGCTGTACCTTTGCACTGGTAATAGTCCCATAAGGGGAAAACTCCTTCCTGAGTCTCTCATCATTAATAGTGTCATCCAGGTTCTTCACGTACAAGTTCACCCCCTGCAACCAGAGGGCCGAAAAACATTATCCAACAAGACAGGAAATGCAAACAGGCAAACAGAGCAGCGTTGACTTCAGGTCAACTTCACTAGGAGAACACATATTAGCTTTAAAACAGCTCACTTTGAAACACATAATTGGAGGCACTACACCGAATACACAGTCTACTGTCTGTATAAACCGATAATATCCATTATGTACTTCGCTGAAGCAGATCCATCATGCTTTGTTAGGAGTGACGAGCATTAAGAGCCCTTGCTTCTTTTTAACAATACATGTTAAAACAGAAAACCTTCCAAGATATTAAACGAACGTTTGACATTTCGAATGGCTATGTAGTGTACCTGATAGCGCTGAATACGGTCCTGTTTAATCTGGTCAAACTTGCGCTTGAGCTCTCCCTGCCGCTCGGTCCTCTTCTGTGCTCGACCAACGTAAAGGACTTTCCCATTCAGCTCTTTTCCATTCATCTCCTCAACTGCCTGAGGGACGCCACACAAAAAACAGACAAGGAAGTATGGAGTTTATACAACAGACACCTAGACATAAAGGTGGGCTTCATTTGTGATTCGATCAAGAAACCCTTTGCAGCAACCACTACTACACAGACACTTGTTGCATGACACTTTAAAGGACTCTCATACAACAACCTTTTGAGCATCCATGTGGTTTCCATAGTTGACAAAGCCAAATCCCCGGGAACGGCCCCTCTCATCCTTCATCACCCTCACACTGAGGGTCTTACCTGAGAGTCAAGGAATACAACTGGCCCGTTAACTCAAACCCAAGCATAATATATAGTGTTGCCTTGACTACAATGCCATGCTTCAAGCCTGTACGCTCAAGACGAAGAAAGGAATTACCAAACTTGGAGAAAAGCTCCTTGAGTTTTTCATCGGTGTATTCCTCCCCAAAGTTTTTGATGTAGACATTGGTGAACTTCATGGCTTTGGCCCCAAACTCACTCTCCCTTTCCTTGCGAGACTTAAAGTGACCAACAAATCTACAAATAAAAAGAATCACAAAGTTGCAAAAATAACAGGACAGAAACAGATGTAGAAAAACTGGATTGATCTGATTATGCATACTTTCTCGATACTATATTGCATCATATTAGGTCAAACATACAAGTAAACTCACCATCATAAACAGGGGTGAAAACCACAATGATGGTGAAAACAATGAGGCTTACACACATACGTATATCCTACTAATTCACTGACCTACTCAGGGATAACTGACATTTTCCCCCCAGGAAATGGCCCTTTTGCTTCAACATGTCCAACTCACTCCCTGCCTCTTGACTGAGCAAAACACAAGTAACAAGCAAGCAAGTAATTTACAAAAAAAAAAGGCTGTTCCAACAAAGTCAACGTTCATTAGCCTAACGGTTCTCAACATCTACTACTTGCATAGTTGGTTTTTTTTTTATTAACACAATTTGGTATCAACTCACACTTTGCGATCATTCAACAGCATCCCATTCATGGTTTCTATGGCACGGTTTGCTGCCTCTTGTGTCTCAAAGTGGACAAAGCCATAGCCTTTGGAGCCTTTCTCATCACAAACAACCTGGGAAGAAAATGCTTCATTCATGTAAAATACATCTCTGAAGTAAAAGGAAATCATTGTAACCAATCACCTAGTTTGAGCCCTTCTATATTAGTCCATGGTGTTGCACAGCCAATACCGTACATGTGATGTGACTTAACTTAATATATGTGTACATGTGATGTGACTTAACTTGGTGTGCTTTTCAACCAGTATGTTGACCTAGTGAATTTATATTTCCCCAAGAACAAAAATATATCGACATAAAGCAGTGAACACATGAGCTCTCGGCCTCTGCATCGCCAGACTGAGTTGGCCGAGTCAGTCGGCCCTAGAATCGGCGGGTTTGTCGCCTAGTGGGTAGGTTTACCCCCAAACACAACCCTAGTGGCAGTTTACAAGCAGCCGCCGAGCCTACATGAGCTTGTACTGCAAGAACTATTCACAGTAAAAATATATACTGCCAATTGTTTTGCTAAATTTGTGACGGCGAAAGCCCTGCCATTGCATTGCAATTGATCATTTTCACAGATAAATTAGCAATTTTTCAGATGGAGAGAGATAACAAGGACCTTCTCCTCTATAAACCACAATCAAGGCGTTGCTTACAAATAAACTGGTTGGCTAATAAAGAAAATGTGCTACTTTGAAACAATGTTGAACAGTATACAGAACAGTATAATGAGTAAACTGTACCTCAAGACAATCAATGACAACCGGAAGTGGGTTGCAGTGGGTTGTATACATGTGGCCAAAACCATTCTAATTGTACAAATGTAAAATTAAAAAGGAGTGGGCATAATCCACTTACCTTGCAGGACAAAATATTCCCAAAGGCTGAGAAAGTATCGTACAGGGCCTTGTTGTCGATGGAATCATCCATGTTTTTGATGAACACATTTCCCACACCCGATTTCCTCAGTCCTGGGTCACGCTGAGACCACATTATTCTGATGGGACGACCCTTGATAACTTCATAGTTCATTGTATCCAAGGCACACTCAGCTAAAAAATAGAATATAGCAGAATGATATCCAACACATCAAAAATAAACATCTAGGCTCAATGTGTTTAACCTATTTTCCAATTAGTGTAAAGTTAAACTTTCACAACAAAACACAAAAGCTGCTTAAGAATATATGTAAAGCACACTGTCCAGTGTCTACACTAGTTTATACTAGCATGCTGTATGGTAACCACTAAAACATTTTCAACTGAATGTTGTATTGCCAAGTCAATTGTGAATGCCATTGTGTAATGTACCATCAGCTGGTTGCTGGAAATTTATGTACGCATATCCTAGAGATCTGCGTGTGATGAGGTCACGGCACACCCGGATCGACATGATTGGCCCTGCAGGTGAGAACTTCTGGTACAGCATTGCCTCTGTAACATCAGGATGTAGGTCCCCTACATACAATGAAGCTAGAGGGTATGCTGGTCCATTAGAGTTCATCTTGGGTTGCAACTAGAAAAGAAATAAATCGTACAAGTAAGTCCTATTACCAAATATATCTTAAGTCAGTAACCTCTTGCACCAGCCATTTAAAAATATATTTGTATGGAAAATATATTTTTCAATTTGAATTTTGTAAACGCCGACCGCAATACCCAGCATCACACATTTGCATTAAAGCCTGTACCAATTTGTATCACAGGTAAGGTTAGATGAAAAAAACACTTAACTTCATTGCAAATTATTGATTAGATCTCCCTTGACATCCCAACATTTGGAGATCTGCTTATATTTACCTTCTGTTCAACAGGAATTATTCTACTGATGCAAGTAACCATTTGTCAATCTTAAAACTATATTTTATTAACCATCTATCTCTACATCTACACCTTTTCATTATAAACAAAAGGAACACAGGATAACAATAGTAGGTTGGTATTATTGCAAATATGTCAATTTGTATTGTAATAGTTGGGCATCATTTAGAGATAGTGAATATATGTTTAATATGGTTAATCTTTTAAATAATGAGCTTATGTTTTCCACCACAACTGAGCACCAAATGAATATCGGCCACATATATCGGTGTCCTCGATATATCGATCGACCCCTGTTGAATCCTCATTTTTTTCCTACGCTGTTTTGTCCTTCTCGCCAGAATGGACACATTACAAATAATTGCACATGGCAATAACTCGGAGAGAAAAAAAAATCGTAACGCTATATTTTCAGAAAGGTTGGTTTTGGTTGACCTAAAGTAAAAAATTATGTAAAATAAAAATGCCGTTAAGTTAGCTACTTCCACTCCGAAGCTAACCGACTTCATTCGGTGAAAATGAGGAAGAACACGCCGCTGAAGCGGGAAACGGTCATCGTTAAGTTTAAGCTACATTGTACATGTTATTTTAAATTACCTGTGTAGTTTATTTGGCATGATCCCAACTACTTCACACCAATAAAGTAAAAGCGCCCCGCAATCTTAACGGGACGGACGATTCGTTAACTCGACGAGAAGCTACCGAAATTAACTTTTCTTACTGTTAAATGGCCCACGGCGTTCTACGGGTCGGTTTTGTATACGTTTTTCCCCCAAGTATGGCTTCAGTGTGTCGCCTTCACGACAATAAAACTGTTGTTTAATTGTAATTATACTTCGGAACACCTGCCAGTACTCCGCTTCGCCCGCTGCCGGTGCAGTTGCACTCCACGGCCACCGCAGCGCGCTCAACTGATTAAACTCCGCAAGAGAAAATAGTTCTCGTCTAGTCCCGTGTGCAACAAGTCGCTACTTCTCTTTGTTCACACTAATATGGAGAAAAATCGGTTTCTTTCTAGAATAAAAAAAAATTACAATTATTATTTGGAACGATCAAACTTAGATGTAATGTAATATAATTAAAAGCTGACCAACATTCCATTGTTAAATTGCAATTGGCTACTTTGGGGAAAGAAAGACATTTAGCTTTTTATCTTAAACGAAACTTTTATTTCACTGAATGGTCTTTGACACTTTCCTATTTCTTACACGTATAGTGAAACTAGAATGATTTTAAAGATACATACACAAATCTAGAATTACACCAACCATTGTTTATCTCCATTTCATCATTGCTTTAGAGCTATTCTAAGTTTTCACAACCACGTGTGTGCACTGGGTAATAGACTGTTACAGAAGCAATTTTAACCAGAAGACTTGTCAATAAAAACAAAGCAAATTGAGATAGCCGATATACAGACAGACTTTGTTCCACATTCACTAACTGCATTTTCATCAAGCAGATATAAGATAAATTGACTTTTAACTTCAAATTCATTGGAACATTGCCAGCACAGACAAACCATCAGCTTTATGTGAAACGGTGTCTTCAATTCAGTATGTGGAATGTAGTGGTGACAAATGGTATTGTGACACTGGGCTTCTTCCATTAGAAAGGGCGTCTCCAATTTTTAATCTCCAAAATAAAATTCAACTGTTTATACTACTGGAACACAGGTGCTACACCCCAACCCAACACACATGCACACAAAATAGGCTGTAAGATAAATCCAGGCACCATACTTTGGAGGAAATAACTGTTTAAAGAGGAATATTTTGCAAGCAGGGTTGATACAGTGTGATAAAGACAATGTCAGTCAACATCAATAAAAGGTTATTCAAGGCTTACATACACATGATAGTCTAACTTTGAAATACATGGAGCCACATTGAAGCACATAGATTTTGCACTGATTTCAAGCAGCACCTGAATAGTGAGTAAAACCATGACAATCCACACTTTCAAAATAATTAAAAATAGCACTGCCTTTCAAAAAGCCTAATAAAGTGGAATGTCTTATGTTAAGGAAATGTTACGACAGTCTAAAAGGGTCCCTTAATCAAACTTTAAATTTGTGAATTTGTGAATATAATCAAATAATCAACAAGATGCCAGTGTCACAATACAGCCTCTCTCCTTTCTGTATGAGCTCACAGCAGAATTGCAGTTAGTAAAATACAGGATTGTACAGTGTCCCATTATTATTATTATTATTTTTTTAACAATTTAGTCTGTGAAGCATTGAATATATAGCATCACAGTGTTTGGTGAAAAAAATCAAAAATCAACTGCCAGTTTAGTAACCATACCAGAAAACCTGTAAATTCCATGACAAATCACACAAAGGGTATGTAACAAAAAAAATGATGAAAAATGCACAACAAACTAGCTTGGGCAAATGAATTAAGGAAGGATGATTAGAATACTCCCCCTCCCCCGATACACATACATCATTCACAACATGTTCCTCTCAAAATCACAGAACTTTGCAAAATGCATTCACACAAAGCAAAAAAAATAAAATAAAAAAAATAAAAAAATACTGCAACATGGACCTGTCACCTCTCAGCAAACTGAGAGGGGTAAACTAGTTGGTCAGGAGCAATTCAGTCTGCTTGTCATACAGAAGGGGAAGGGTTTGATGGAGTGGAGGGGGGGATGTATATAAGCTGTCTGTGTTTAAGATAAAGAGTGTAGGTGGATTAACAGTGCAATTTCATTAGTTGTCCCCTTCTCCGGTCTCTCCCTCATCTCCCTGGCTTTCTGATGTCCACAGCTGTAGAAGGACAAAGGACATTGTGCATCAATACACTCAGATGAATGTAGCATCAAGGAGTGGCAGATCATGGACAATATAACAGAATATGAAGATCGTTCAACTCACAGTCAAGTTGTCCCTTAGTAGTTGCATGATCAGGGTGCTGTCTTTGTAGGAATCTTCATTCAAAGTGTCAAGTTCAGCAATGGCCTCGTCAAATGCCTGAAAATGGGGGGGGAAAATCGTGTTCAAATATATATGCAAGCGGTGACAATTTTACACTGGTCTAAAAATTTGACAACCAATTGCAAAAAACTCAACGCCTTCAATATAATTTACCATTTATATATTGAAAGATTTGAAATCTAAAATCTGTTCAACCAACAGTATTATTAAAAGATGACGTTTATACCGCCTTTGCCATGGAACAGGCCCTATCCGGGCTGTTGAGGATTTCATAGTAGAACACTGAGAAGTTCAGGGCCAGACCAAGCCTAATGGGATGTGTTGGCTGCATCTCTTTCTTGCTGATGTCAAAAGCATTTTGGTAGGCACTGAGAGAATCCTCCACGGTAGCTTTAGGGGGAAAAAATATAAAAAATGGTTTAGAACATTATCAAGCTAAATTCACTGGTCATAATTTATGTTTTCGTACACATTTTTAAAAAAAACTTACTTTTCTTGGAATCGCCGGATGCTACCTCAGAAAGGTATCGGTAATAATCCCCTCTCATTTTCAGGTAGAACACCTTGCTCTCAGCAGCAGATGCATTTTCAATCAGATACATTTGCAGGAGACTCTAGAAACAAAGAGCACGGCCTTAGAGTAAAATGGTACATTCTGTAAATAAATCATTTTGGTTTTGATTCAAAAAATCGATATTGTAATTCACAGCACTTACTAGCACTTCCTTACAGATTTTCTCCAGCTCACTCTCAATCTCCGCCCGGTACGCGCGTGCCATCTGCTGCTTCTTCTCATTGCCCTCAGTCTTCTGCTCGATGCTGGAGATGACACGCCAAGATGAGCGGCGTGCTCCAACCACATTCTTATAGGCAACGGAGAGCAAGTTGCGCTCCTCGTTGGAGAGTTCCCCACCCTTCTCCGTTACAGACTTCATGGCAGAAGCCATATCATCATAGCGCTCGGCCTGCTCTGCGAGCTTGGCCTGCTGTACCAGGTCGTTCTTGTCCATTTTCCAGTCTGGTGGGGACAAAAGCACACACACAACAAAAAACACAAACGCATAACAATAGTGGTCAAGTCAATACAAAAATATACTTGTATATTGGAAAATACTGATCATTTAAACAATTATTTCCTGAGCTTCACCCTGTCTATAAGGTGAAGCTCAGGAAATAAACTCGTATTTGTAAAATAGTATTTGCACCCTTGTAGGCGAACACACAATTCCATGACTAACTACAACATCCACGTAACCTGGTAGTAGTAGTAGTAGTAAGTGGTAGTAACAACGTTAGCCGGCCGTGTCATCGCGTTCTCTTATTAACAATCTAAACGGCATCGACGCCTTTACGATCAAAGCAGTCAAAGACAATGTGCACTTCTATAACATGCAACATTTAGCCGAGGAATGGGGCCTAACTGATTCGTTTATTTCTATTAAAAAAAACGAACCGGAGCTTCCCCCCCCCCCCTCCCGTGTGTCAGGTTGTGAGGGCCTCTCTGTGCGGCTAGCAGCCCGGACGGCTCGGCTACCCACACACTCGAGGGCCCACATTTCCGATTGTTAACATTTCAGTCGATGGACTACTATGCCGAGCACTCATTTTCTACTAAATTCCTTCGTTTAAAAATAAAAATAAAATATATATATATATATATATAGATCACAGCTTTAACTACATAAGAGTCGGGCGGGTTTGAGTGGCTAGCGAACAACTGTCCGGCGCTCCGCCGTTAGGCCCCGAGTTAGCAATGGCTGACCACAACTCCGAACTCCGAACGTCGGCCCCGTCGAACGGATTGCCGTTCCCCCCCCCCATCCATCGAATACGAGATCGCTTACTCACGGAGCACGTGTGCGTACCGGGGGGGGGGATATACTAACTAAACGTCAACGGTTGTGGAATAGAGTGGCTTTCTGGAATCCCACGAGCCACACGGAACAAAGTGTCGCGGAACCCGACCCCCCCCGAACGACACCCCCCCCCCCCCCCTCCCCTCCCCACCGAACGTTAGCCAGCAGCTAAAGCAAGCTAAAGCTCCTAGCAAGGTGGCTCCTCCGTGTTATTCCAATAGGCGAGGCGTAATACCACACAAGACAGTCGACATTAAACATGCACGTAACCCCCATGTACACACAGAGTATTAAACGGTGCAAAAGCGTACCACACTTAATATATTGGCGACTTCAAATCTTGTTATTTCTCTGAGCGACTGAGCATCCGTTATCCGTCTTCCTCCTCCGCGTATCGTTCAGGGCAGTACCACTTCCGTTACCTTGACACTGGTGTTTCCTCTTGTGCACACCCCGCATCTGCATTATGCAGCGTCGTGGCCACAAGCAAATATACATTGGATTTATTCAAAAACAACTCTCTTTTTACTTTATTGACCAAGTTTAAGTTTATTTGTTCATCGTGTTTATCAAGTGTCACGGGGGGGGGGAGGGACGGTATCTGAAATATAAGTATGGCGTTTGGTTAAAAAACGTTTATTTTAATTTTATATAAAGATGTACAATTGTTCACACACCATTATAACCTCAGACACAAGTGATATTTTGAGCATCTTCGGTCAAAAGCGAACATGCGGTGTTGCAACAGGCTTGTTTACAGTAAAGCAATCTACTGCAGTCCTAGTGCCTTCATCTTCATCTTCATCTTGGTGACTGCTGAGTGTAGTAAGTATCAACGCTCAGAAGTTTCATCAACCACTAAATCAAAAAGGCAAAACCTTCACAGAAATACATTAACATATGTTATATAATTACAAAAAGGATGGGTGTGTTTCATCATTGGTCATAACCATTCATACATTATGGATGGTCATAACATTCATAAATTAAGTTACTTTGCAGTTATTTTTCACATATGCTATAGAGGGTAATTATCCCACTATAGTTGAAAGATTGTGAAGAAATCTCTATCTATACTAATAGCGAAAGGAGTGTGACAACATAGAAGGTGGAGACATTATTTATATGAGACAAAAATGGTTTGGGGAGCTAAAAGAAGAACAGGGACACATGTGATTGTGTAATGATAAAATCTGAAACTCTTGCATACATGATTGTATTAGTAACATAGTAACTTAGTAATCGATATAACAGGGCTAGGCCTACAAATGCCAAGGAAAAAGAAGAAATTGGAGGGGAGGGTTGAGCATTATATGGGAAGTGAATTTTAGAATAGATGGAATGGGATCAAATTTAATGATGGCACACAGTTGAGCAGTTGGGGGAAAATCCATGCAAAATAGGGCATGAAGAATATTAGACATTTAAAAAAGAAGATTGTTGTTTTTAACACCCAGTGTACATCTATCATGAATCTGCAGTGAGTTTTACAAGAATTCTTCAGAAATTTCATTATGTAATGAACTCTGGAAACAATGCTTCAAGCCAAAATTCCATTGAGAATATTTTTCTCAATTTCCACTGTTCCTTGCATTCCTAGCTTTTCCGACACTTTATCCATTTCTATAATGCACACTAGAAAATAACTTAATAACTGATACATAATTTGAATTTAAGTAGGCATAGCTGTCAGCTTGCCATCAACCAAGATTTGTATTAAAATCTAGTTTTTGATTAGGTCTTACTTCAATATTGCATTCACAATGTAGAAAAACTATCCCATAGTATATGTGTATAGTCTATATAGTCTTTATATATGCAAAATACAACTACAATATCGAAGATTAAAGAGTAGCACAGCAAATATTGAGTTAAATTCTCTTTTCCTTTTTTACCTAAGAGTCTACTGGCAGCTGAACTGCATGGAAAATTTTCCAGATCACAAGTACGCCCGATCACAGCCCTGCAAACAGCTACCTTTCTACCATACCTAAGCCTTTCCTCACAAGAAATTAAGAGACAATGCACTTGAGGACGTTAATCTGGGTGATTCTTATAATTCCATTACTGGTGCTATGTTCTCCACCCAAGAATGGATATATTGAAGCAAGAGCACCTAAGGTAACAAAACCCAAATGGGGTTAATTAAATACATTAAGGTCTGACTCTCAGATATTGTAGAATTGTATTCCAAGTTTGCCACTGAAATATGTAATACCTTCAAGATGTGCTGTTTATTTCTGTCTTGCAGATAGACATTGTGAACATTCCTGAGGTCCCTCAAGACGTAGAACCAGATGCTGATGGTAATGTAATTAGCACAGACGAAAAACGAAAAATCAAGTATAAAGTATAAATTTCGTTCAAATGATATCTAATAATGGGTATATGCATTATCTTTCAAAGTAGACTTCAATGTTAATAGCTATTTTCAACTAAATCAAAATCTAAAACTTCAGAGCTGCCCACGTGTCTGCTGTGTGTATGCCTGACTGGATCAGTGTACTGTGAGGATGTGTCCCCTGAAATGTCAGCCGTCCCAGCACTGCCAAGGGAAACAGCATACTTGTATGCACGCTTCAACAAGATTAAGAAGATAAAAAACAAAGACTTTGCCAATATGGGTAAATGAATGGATGAACTAGTTAATGTTGATTCTTTATGATTTTTATATCTTGGCCAAACCCAAATGAACAATATGTTTGGGTCTCCTTCTCTCTTTTCAGACACATTAAAAACAATTGACCTTACTGGAAACATAATCAGCGAGATAGAAGATGGGGCTTTTTCCAAACTTTCCAATCTTGAGGAGCTCTATCTGGCTGAGAACAAACTAATCAAACTGCCAATGCTACCTAGCAAACTAACAACATTGAATGTCAATTTCAACCTTCTTAAATCCAAGGGTGTGAAGTCCACTGCTTTCAAGGTAAGATATGAT
>OOFB01021438.1:38496-49343 GCA_900323305.1 Trachyrincus murrayi
CCGTAACCAGGGGAGCACTGTCGCTGCGTTGGTCGCCACTTCCTCTTAACCCCCACAGTCACACACACACACACACACACACACACACACACACACACACACACACACACACACACACACACACACACACACACACACACACACACACACACACACACACACGGAGCGTCACGCCTGGATCGTCAATGTCTATTTCCTTCATGTGTAGTTTATTGGAAATATCAATATATTTATAGATATTTGTAGGTCAACTGAAGCCAGATACATACATAGGCCTACGGCAAGGGCTTTATTGATACGCTACTGTCACATAGTACATTTCAATCTGGCAGAAAAAAAAGAATTGCTATTCAGTTTATATTTCACGAGGACTTCTTGGTGGTGCACTTGGTATTTTGCTTTGAGATGATAAACTCTAATATGAGTTTTGCTGTTCGACGGGGCCTTTCCATTACCACAGAGTGGCCACAGTTCTCCAGCAGGTCCACTCTGCACCCAGGTACATTTTCTTCAATGACTGCAGCGCCAGAGACATCCACCACCTGGCAAAATGTTTGAAAGAAAAACGTAGAATTATCTGCTATTCCAGATAATTGAATGCATTTTAAACTTAGTTTTGAAGCCAAGTAAACAACACCTTTGCCTCATACCTGGTCCTGTTTGCCCCATATTATTTGTAGAGGTGCAGAAATCAAATGCAAGTGTTCTTGTAAGGCATATCTTGATCTTTCGCTGATGAGTTCCATGAAAACTGAAAGAAATCGAAATAAATAAATTTACTTTAGCTAACATCAAGGAAATGTGGGTGATGGGCAATAAGAAACTTAACAATCCACTAACCTTCTTCATAAAATTCATTGTGAGGGAGCCGAACATCTACCAGTCCTTGAAGAATCTAAACAATGGATAAAAAATACTCAATACTTTGTATGAACAAGAAATGTTTTAGTTTTAGTACATCTCTGTGCTTTAAACAGCTGACCTGCTGAGGGATCCTGAAGCGAACATGGGAACAGAGTTTCAACATGTCCTCCATCTCCTCCGGTGTTGTCGGGATCAGAGGGATGTTTAGTGTATACTGGTTGTACTGGAGGTCCTGTAGATGGTTGTCAAATTTGGTCTTAGATAAATGTTTTATACCTGTGGGTCAAAGCAAAGAAATGTCATATTAAAAAAAAAAGCCCTGACACTGTATGCCTACAACTAGTCAACTAATCAGGGACAACTATACATGTGTTTTGTTCATTTGTTAACAGATGAATTCGTATCGACTTACCATCTGGACAAATGAGTGTCATGCTACAGATATCTGACGGATAGCAGGCTGCATAGACCCCAGCCACACTACCCCCCATTGACGATCCCACCAAATGAAAGGGCTTCCTGTTAAAGCGAATGGCCTCCACAAACTACATAGTGAAGGAAAGTGAATTGAGATGTACTATATCAATCGAAAGGCGGTGGTCCATTAGACATATGTCATTATTGAGGTATTTGTGAGGCTTGTTTCTTTGGAAAAAAAATGAATGCCAACTTTTTATTTGAAAGACACAAAATGATAAATGGCACCACATAGTTAAAAAGACCTACCTGGCGGATCCTTCTGACCTGTCCTTGAATAGAATAATCATCCGTATTGGTTCTCGTTGTCCCCTCATGGCCAGGCATGTCCACACAGAGAATGTGCAGATGTTTGGGTAGATACTAAAGCACAAAGTGGGGGCGGTTACCATTTATAAGACATATAGAACAATTCAAACTAATTGTGGGTAAAGCAAGAAGTCAACTTCTATAGATTGAGTCCTTGAGGTTCCATGCAATTTGTCCCTTCAAAACTTTGGACTTTTGTTGATGTATTATGGGCTGAATTAGGTTGTACAGTTCAGCAGAACAACACACACACACACACACACACACACACACACACGCACACGCACACACAGAAAGATTGTATTCTGATTCTTGTGTTGTGTTATTATACTTGTTAACCATTCATGCAACATCAAACACATGTGATGTTGCAGTGATGGCACATTTGAGTGAACTGGTACAAAATTCAGTTTTCTTTAGTTCATGTTAATCCACCATTGTTGTGTGCTCCTGTTACCTTGACAACAGTGAGCCACGTGTCTTTGTGAGCAGAGAAACTGTGCAGCAGAAGGATGGAGGGTCTCATCCCCGGCTTCCCCCTGCAGGAGTAACAGAAGCGGTAGCCGCCACAGTCTGCATATCGCACCTGCAAGCCAAGGGTCCTTCTCCAGTACCTGAACAACAGGAGGTCCATCTGTATTGTTCATTGTGTTGCTTTCAAGCATACAATTTACACACACACACACACACACACACACACACACACATATACATGTGCGCATCTTGTTTCATTAACATAAAATAAACTAAATGCTGACCCTGTTGATCAAATCAAATCAAGATTTAGATTTGAATCCTAGATCAATAAAATCAGACCAGTTGGCATCCAGCCCGAATTCGGATTGGGGTAGAAACCTGCTCATACCATAGTATCATAGTGGAGCAGAGAAAAGAACGCTAGTATGAGTCTTACCAGTGATATACTTTAATGAGTGCTGAGGGCCAAAGAAGAAAGGATGCAATGAAAGCCAGAATAGGGATAGCCAGGGTTGCACCGGCAACAACAAACAGGTTCATCACATCCAGATCAGCAGCCATGGTGCACCTAACAAAACCAACAAACAAACATTTACACACCACAATAAATTATCTAGGTCAAATGTTAGGAAATTACCCATATCAATATTCGACCACTACACAATGCCTTAGAATATTTACAGCCACATAACGTAAAATAGAGGCTTTATAGGCTTTATAGCTTATATATTTATAAAATGGAAAAGTAACTAAAAACATATATTCAGAATTGCATAAAAAAAGAAAATTGTTGGAAATTGTTATAACTTACTCAATCAGATTATTTTCCTCTTCATATATCTTCTGTCACGAGCTGGCACATAACTGATGGTCCAACAAAGACAGAAGTCTGTACTGATTGGTCTAAATGCATGCATATAATTAAATCATTTGCCCCACGATAGCTGATTTTTGCAGAAACTGAGTAAATAAAAAAATATATTTGCACTTATCTTGGCTCTGACTGATGTGATAGACATCTGGTCCAAGGTAAAAGAAGAGAGAGAGAGAGAAAACTGGCCCTGGCTGATTATATGGTCTGGCTGAGTGTATTGATTGATACGTACATTGTGTGAAACCAGGCCACTTTTTTATTCCGTCAATTATTTAAAGTGAGCGTGCAGATTACAGTTGGCTCAGAGCGAGGTAAACAGAAGCATACAATGATAAAATCCATCCTATAACATGATCAAATCATTCAAGATATCCTGCTGTTTGATGAAAGTATGAGCCATTGTTTTGAAAACAAGTCATGTGTATATAGAAAGTGAGAACCTTCCATATACAAGGATACATGTTACACAAAGATAAAAAGCGAGGAATGGATTTGCTTATCCATTGTCGTTGGTTTAGCGATATTTGTCCGTTTAATGTCCATTTTTAATATTTAGCCACAAAATTAAGCTACGTTGTACCATATTCTGCCTCCCACAGCAGCCATAGAGTAAGAACAACATATCGGTGAAGTTTCAAACAATAGTTTCTCTTCAGTTATGGCAGTTCCACAGATCTGGGAGCAATCAGGATGGGAGGCCTAGAAAGGAGGGAGGAGCTTGTGTATGGTCTGGCTTTTGTCGACATGGTTGAGAAGGAGAACATATCCACACACTGCAGGGCCATAGGGGCCCAAAGTATATTGGGAAGGAAATATTTTACAGTTGGCCTTTGCCTACAGCAAATGCAACAATGTTCCGGTTGTTTTGAGAAAATATATTCCAAATCAGCAAGCCACATTTTTATTTCTAATGAAAAATAAATGATTTTTCAGAGAGTGTTTGTGGTTACAAACACTCTCTCACAGTGCATTGATCTACCACCGGGTGTCAGTGTGTTCTCCAATGCAGTTTCACACCATAACATAGACTCCTGATTCCAATTCTGGTCTGAAATTGGAATCTCTTTAGTCTTTGATTTAATTCTCTTTTATCTCTCTTTTATCACACATGCAGCACATACTTCTTCAAATGAATGAGAACCATGCTGTGGAGTGTGTGTGTTGTTGGTGGCTGGTTTAAGCAGCCTCACCTGGTCGGAGTTAGACTGAGTAGACTCTGGGACTGGGTGAGGCTGCACACCTGTGGGGCATTGGCTAATCAAGCCCACGGGTTAAACCAGCCACCAGCAAACACGCTCGGGAGGAGCTCCAGCCTGTACCACCTGCTCTGTTGTTCAGACTACCACCAACTAACAATAAACCGGTTTACTCATCAACTGCCTGTGTCCTGCTGTGGGAGAAGCCCTGGGAAAGCCATCGGAGATGGCATGTGGCAGGGGAGACTGCCACACATGCATTTCCCAAAGGTTCCTCCTTGTAGGACAATAGTAATATGTAGGGAAATAATGTTTAACATATTATGTCAAATATTTAGTATTATTTAATAGAATGTTTTTATGTATGTGCAGACCCATGCAATACATTCTTAACCATTTTTTGGTCATGTATGTCAGCACGTTCTATTGTAAAAGCAACAGCAAAATCACAAGACATTTTTACATGGACATCTTTTTTTTTAGGCATAAGTCCTGATCAGATATGATTACTAGGACTCGGCACAGAGCAGGGAAGCCTGTTTGCAGTACTCTGCTGTCGAACCTGACCTAGATACAAACTGGGGTAGAATACATGGACAGAACAAGTTTTGCAGTTATGCACTAGCTCGTCTTGTTCCATTTCCTCCCATATAGGACATGGAGAGAGGAGGAGACCTCCTCACCCATCACATGCACGGCATAGCCTCCGGGTCACATGTGCCTTTTATGTTTTGGTCATCACATTTGGTTATAGCATGAGAAGAGGGCATGGTTTATAAGTGATGATTGGTTATTGGTCTGCATTACAATTGACAATACATTTACAATTTTTTTCAAAGAGCTGGTCTGGACCCTTGATATCTACAATGATGAGGTGGATTTGCAGGATTTTGATACAGAAGGTAAAGGTGTATCTTAGTGAGCATCTGGGTAGATGACATATAAAGGCAACATGACTGCATAGTTCAGTAGCTAGCAATGAGTCATTCAATTGCTAAATTTCTTCCTATGGTGCAGGATTACACAATTATGGTACAGTAAGCATGAATGCGCAGTCAGAATCCCTTGGTAAAGTTTAGCCTTTATATTAGGTTTTCATCATTTAAATTCATCATTATGGACTGTTCGTTCACACTGTCGTTCACACAACAGACACAGCTACAACAATGGTTTTGTTTTTTTAATCTTTAATAGGGGGAACGCATATGTTTTAGACAAATTAGTAGTACATTTAGACAATTCTTTTCCATTAGTTTTTAACAATTGAACATTTCCTTCTGCTTACAAAATAACTAAATTATTTACAGGGATGAATTCAGTTTCCAAATGAAAAACGTCAAACTGTATCTAGAGAACAGATCTTTCCAAAGTATGTCATTTGAGATTGTGGAGTGTGTGCGGCAAGAGAAACTGCTCCAACGACCAGAACACAGATAGATGAGTTGTACAAAGCAGTTTATTTATTTAGAGTCGGCACGATGTTATAGAAGGAGCAGGTGGTTAACGCTACCATATCAGAGTGTGTGTGTGTGTGTGTGTGTGGTGATGGCTGGTTTAACCTGGTCTGCCTTGATCACACAATGCACCACAGGTGTGCAGTATCACCTGTGGTGCCTCAGAGTCTAATCAGCCGGGTCAGGAGAGGCTGCATAAACCAGCCATCAACCACACACACACACACACACACACACTCCACAGGGATGTAATCCAATATTCAAACAAAACATGAATGTCAATGAAAATCATATCTGGTTTTCAGGTCTCGTTAGACATTATTCCCATAGACCATAAAATACCAGTGATCAGCAATGTTATCAGTTGAATTGTGTAAGATCAATAAATATCCTTTACCCAATAAAAACAAGCCATTAAACAGGGCATCGTTATCAGCCACGAGTATGGTTAAGAGCAGTTCAACACGCCTAGGCACTCATTGCTACATAAACGGCATCAGAGATGAACACCCTTTCGTTGTTCCAGCTGTCTCCGAAAAGTCACTGACAGATAATGGAATATTTACAACCATAAAACAAAACACAAATCAGACATGAATTCGTAGCCGCAATCTGCAAGGAAGTCTATCGGCCTTCGTCTAGATCTGTTGTTGTTCCTGTTCCTGTGAGACATTTACTACAGTGTCTAGAGTACGCCAGCTCTCACTTTCCTGGTAGATTCTCGCTGTGAATCACTTAGTAAACTTAGGGCTTAGTAAACCCATTGATCATTAGACCAGTGGTTCTCAACTGGTCTAGCCTCAGGACCCACATGTGTCATTAGACCAGTGGTTCTCAACCTGGTCCAGCCTCAGGACCCACATGTGTCATTAGACCAGTGGTTCTCAACTGGTCTAGCCTCAGGACCCACATGTGTCACTAGTCATTAAGTCATGACCCAACAAGAATTACAATATTTATTTACCAATATTGCAGTAATCAACGATGTACTGTTAAAAACATTGAGCGAACAAAAAGCTGCAACAATTGGGGCTAAACTCAATGATAATAGTAAGCCATTGAAACATGAATTAACATTGAAACATTAGTTAATTCACGGGCTTCTTTCTAAAGATGAAGGTTTGGCATATGCTCTGCGACCCACTCAAAACACCCCCGCGACCCACTTACCAGTTAAGAACCACTGCTTTAGAGGAAACGGCAGATATGAGATCATTGAGACACACATTATACTTTGTTCATAACCAAACCCATCACGAGTACACCTCAAACATGAGGGAAGCAGGGAAGCGCCAACAAGGCTAAGTTGACGATATTAATTATTCAAATGTATTTTGGAGTGTTATCTTCCACAACCCAGATTCATGAATCATTTACTAGGGGAAAGTATTCATGTGGACTATTACATTTGCATGGTACGTGTTGTGTTAACGGCAGCTAAATATTAAACTGAGCCATCTTAATCATTAAACATGTAGAGATTTAGTGAGGTGTGGTCAGTAGTTCATACATTCAACACTGGAGGTCCAATGACTACAAATCAAAAAAACTAAAAGGAAAAAAGGACTTGACATCTCCCCAGGTGTCCTAAAAAAAAACAGTAAATGTAATGACTAACAATATAATGTTCTCTTATAACCGACATTCACTAACACTAACTATATTGAGAACCAAGCGGTGTTGGCTATGCAGATGGCTTGGGATCTCAGTGTGGAGGAAGCTGATGACAGAGCAAAAGAGTGTGTGTGTGTGTGCGTGTGTGTGTATGTTTTATCTCTCAGGTCCTCAGGTCCTGTAGAGCACGGCCACGGTCACTGCGGTCAGAGCCACGGCGGCCGCAGATCCCCAGACCATCCACGGCTTCTGTAACAGGTGGCAACGCACACACACACAAACACACAGACACACAAACCGTCATCCACTTCATTATACCACAGCGCTCATCAGAAGATCGGCCCCCCGCGCTGCACCAGAGGGACCGCTCTGTTGAAATCCAATGCGGTAAACATGAAGGTTACAGGGTTAAAATAGCTCATTCTAAAGGCACAGTATGAAGCCCATCCAAGCCCAAGCACATTGGGAAGAAAACATGAAACACGGCAGCTAGTTAGATAGCGGCCATCCCACACGAGACAAGACAAGCGGATGTCAGATGTTGAAAACTGTACGATGAGAAAGGTTAGATTTCTGAGAGCAAGGGCAGTTCCTGGATTTTCTCCCCAGCAAGCGATTCAAAGTGGGGAATGAAGGCAAGGTGACTAAAGCCATGCGATGCTCTGCTCAGAGGTGGAGATGGATGAGGTGTGTTGCCGCTGACAGGACAGGTGTCGTGTGTACGTATACCTTTCTACCACAATGCGCTGAAGCACCACAACAGCCAAGCCAGGATAAGGCCGATGAGTGTGACTTGAAGGGGCAGCAATACAGAAGTCTAAAGGAGGGAAGGGATATTACAGTGATCAACTATAGAGGGATATGGTGAACCTTAGGCTGGACATCACTTTTTCTCGTTGGTTTCATACACAAGGACATGGGAGATAATCAGTGCTCGAAGCGGGCCGGTACTCACTGGTACGCAGTACCGGCACTTCTACATTTGACTCTTTTTTTTAATTTGCTGATACTGGACGATACGCCAACATGTGAATAAGGGGAGTACTGGCACTTATTTTTTTTCCACTTCAAGCACTGGTGATAATCAGTGTCCAGGACTACAATAAGTAACAGGGGATAAATGGAGTCTGTGCAGGTGTGCTGGAATACATTTTCATTTGAATGTGAATCAAACCAGAAGATTCACATTTCATCACATCAGTGTTCAGGGCCAATGTGTTTGCAATGCAAAGTTTCCGACAAAGCAAAGGTCTGCTATTTCAACTACTGCTAAACATGGTTGCTCCCTATGTCAGCGACAGCTATTTTGCCGTACATGGTTCCAACTTAAATACAAAAATAAAATCATAAAAATAAAACTTTGAAAAACATGCTAAAACACAAAATACACATATTTTGTATTTTTCCGGAGATCTATGAGTTGAACTGCCCTCACCTTGGATCCTTTCTCATGCAGAAGCTTCATCTCTGCTTGGCATTCCTGCAGCTCATCTGCTATCGACTGCTTTTCCTGCTCCGCTTTCTCGTACTTCTCCTTTAGATCAGATAGCTCTGTTTTGCCGTCCTCGTTCTGCGTGACAGCAGACAAGACAAGATAAGATAACAAAATGTCAAAGGTGACAGCCCAACGATATGTTATGACTAGCTACGGTCGGGACCCCCCACCTCTGTCTGCAGGTCCTTGGTGAGGCCCTGGGCCTCCTCCAGTTGGGTCTGGAGCTTGCCGCTGTCCTGCTGATGCTGGAGCTGCAGGGCTCCCAGCCGCTGCCCCAGGTCCTCCTGGGATCTCTCCAGGGATTCCAGGCTATGGCTGAGCTCAGCGTTCTGGGCTTGTGAGCTAAATAAAGGACACACCAAGCCCAGATGCTGAGGATATGGCGTAATTGCAGCAACAAAAAAAGGGAAGTGGAAGCTGAATGAATGAGAGGGGGAGGCGGGCGTGTGTGTGCGTGCATGCATCCAGGCGTGTGTGTGTGCGTGTGAATGTGTGCATGGGTGTATGTGTGTGGTGTGTATGGTGGGCAGGCCAGGGCAGGGGAGGCGAGGGTGGGGGGTGGGGGTGGGGGGGTGTTTAGCATGGACTTCCCCAGCACACTGACCACGTGAGCTCCGTCTCCATCTGCCGCTGTTTCCCCAGCAGCGCGTCTCTCTCGGCACGCAGCTCTGCACACTCGCTCTGCGCGCTCCGCTTCTCCTTCTGCTGACTGGCCAGCTGCTGGTCCATCTGGGCCTGGAGAGCGGCGCCTTCGCCCTGCAGACGGCCCCGCTCCGCCTGGTGCTTGTGCACCAGGTCCTGCTTCTCGGAGTGCAGCATGGCGCACTCCTTCTCAAGGGAGTTGTGCTCCTGCTGCAGGGACTGCAGTTCACCCGCTGTGGAGGACAGAACACGGGGGAGAAGCATGGGTTGTCTGTGACGACGAAACACCGGGATGGCTGTGTTTACATGGTCTTCTTCACGAGAGATGCGATCGAGCGCTGAATGGATGCCTTTAGCCCTGATTGCAGAGATTGGAGCTAGATTGAGGTTCAGATGTTTTCTCTCTCCTGTGATTAGGGTAACCCCTGTTTACCCATTCGTCGTGTAATACTACCATCTGAAACTTGTTTTTCTTTTGACAACGTAGCAAACTCACGAGGAAAAGAATGCTTGAAGAGTATTCATGAATTGTGGAATGTGGGGCAACTGGAATTGAACATTTTGAATAGAAAAAGCAAGTGTTGGCTACTTATAAATGTCCATAATCAACTGTAATTGAAGTCATTTCAACGACCGCCAAACAATAGACGTCATAATTGCATTACCTTGTATTTCTGCGGTTTTCTGCCACTGCAAGCTCTGCTGCTGGAGGTCTCCCTGCAGGCTGTCAATCTCTCGCTCGTACTTGCCTGCAGCCTGGCGCCACTTGTCCAGGTCCTTAGTGACCATCGCCAAGCTACTTTGGACAGCGGTGACCTCGCGATCCCGCTCGGCAGCCACCGCCTCCAGGGCCTGTTGGAGTGACCTCACCTCATCACGTGCTCTTTGTAGGTCGCCGTGGGTCCTGGAGGAGTCCTTGTCCCTCTGCTCCTTCAGGACAGACACCTCCGTCTGGAGCTGCTGCAGTTGCCCTATTCGCACAGTGTGTGTATGGCAAGCCGTTTCAGCTTTTCGTGGTCTTTAGCTTCACTCAGCAGATTTCAATTCTGGCTAGTCAGAATCTAATTCTGACTAGCCAGAATGGAATTCTGACCGGTGAGAATTTAAGATATCTATGTTTTAATTATTACTAGAAAGAATTCCATTTTGACTCGTAACATTTTTATTTCTTGCTAGTCATAATGTTATTCTTACTAGTCATAATGTTATTCTTACTAGTCATAATGTAATTCTTACTAGTCATAATGTAATTCTTACTAGTCATAATGTAATTCTTACTAGTCATAATGTAATTCTTACTAGTGCAATTGTCATTCTAGTAGAAACTGTATTCTGCTGAGTAGGCTAAGACCATTAAAAGCTAAAATGGATTGCCATACACAGTGTACAGATCTTATCACAACACTTGGTCTTTTTACTGCTTTTGTTACCTTGTTGTTTTTATT
>OOFB01021439.1:2740-26003 GCA_900323305.1 Trachyrincus murrayi
GGGGGGAAGGGGGAGGGGGGGGGGGGGAAAGAAGAGGGGGGGGGGGGGGGGGGGGGGAGGGGGGAGGGGGGGGGGGGGGGGGGGGGGGGGGGGGGGGGGGTGAGCATATTGTATAACAGTTGGAGGTAATTAACACAAAAGCTGGTCTGTGTCGTCACCCTGTGACCCTGCTGTAGAGAGAGGGAGACATAGCAGCAGGGAAACCCTAACCATGTGTTCATAATGTATAGCCAGACATTGGAAACCTAAAGGAGACAATGGGGCTTGTATAACATGAGGGCACATAATTAGGAATACAGCTGATTACAGGACACACAGTTGGGCCAGGGGATGTGTGTTATCTGATTCCTTATGCACACACACACACACACACACACACACACACACACACACACCACTGGCCTCACATGTCCTGTCTCCCCTAGCTTGATCGTATGGAGGACCACCAGACGTGTTTCATTCTATATATTTTTAACGGCACATGGTTTTCTCCCATGCCATCGTTGGTTACCGAATTGAACACTTGCAGTATTTCTAACCAATAGCCTACGTGTGATGTTCTATTTGGCAATTGACATCATTTCACTGAGTTTGAGTTTATTGACATGACTATGTTATATAAAGTGTACCATTGGTAGCCTGACTCAACCTTGTCTCCCCGCTCCGCCCCCAGGTTCTACTGGGACCTCGTGATGCTCCTGTTGATGATGAGCAACCTGGTGATCCTGCCATGGGGCATCACCTTCTTCGACGACCAGAACACCGTCCCCTGGATCACCTTCAACGTCATCTCAGACACCCTCTTCCTGCTGGACCTGGTCTTCAATTTCCGCACGGGGATCCCGGGAGAGGACAGCCACATCGTCCTGGACCCCAAGGAGATCCGTGCCCAGTACATGCGCTCCTGGTTTGCGGTGGACTTCATCTCCTCCATCCCCGTCGACTACATCTTCCTCATCGTGGACATCGAGTCCCGGGTGGAGTCCACGGACGTGTACCGCACGGCGCGCGCCCTCCGCATCGTCCGCTTCACCAAGATCCTCAGCCTGCTGCGGCTGCTGCGTCTCTCGCGGCTCATCCGCTACATCCATCAGTGGGAAGAGGTGAGAGCATCTGTAGCTCTGTAGTCAACAGAAGAACAGAAGGTGGCATCTTTAGTTTGTTAGTAGAGAGTAAAAACATTAACAACGCCAACAGTGACCACATCACAAACTCTAAATATACAACGCACAACATTAAGGACGTAAAACCATTAACATATAAAGAACATAAAAAACAACAACTAAAAACTGTACATGAGTGGCTATTAGAGAGAAGCCATCCTCAACTGTCCTATGGCTTGTTAAGGGGGAACTTGGCCGCTTTTCAACCGGCTTTGTATCATTTCAATGTGGGTAGTATATGCAAATGAGCAATGTTTACCTTTCCTCCATGTTGCCTGCACCCAGATCTCCCCGCTACCCCAACTCCGGCAAATGACAGAGTTGGGGTAAGATTTAGCGTCTGCACTGAGCTGCACCCCAGAGACACAGAGGGCATCGGCAACAACTGCAGCCGTTTTTCACACTATATCCCTGATAGATAGAAAGAAAAAACAGGAAAACATAACATGTGACGTTCCCTTAGATTTTCCACATGACCTATGACCTGGCCAGTGCTGTGGTGCGGATTGTGAACCTGATTGGCATGATGCTGCTGCTGTGCCACTGGGACGGGTGCATGGCCTTCATGGTGCCCATGCTGCAGGACTTCCCCCCCGACTGCTGGGTGGCCAAGAACAACATGGTGGTGAGGTCTCACGAATGTTCTTTATTATTCTGTTTGTTTAAAGACTGCGGTTCACGCCGAATTGTAATATTATATTGTCAGAAATAATTTATGCACAGCATACATACATTTTATATAATTAGCTTATTATATTATAATATTATAATATTATTCATTCATGTTCAATTTTGTGATTCTTTTTAAACCTTTATTTGTATAGCACCTTTCATACATAAAAATGCAGCTCAAAGTGCTTTTATTTGCCTTTTAGATTTGATGATGATTTGATGTCCCCCCTCCCCTCTCTCCCCCCTCCCCCTCCCCCTCCCCTCTCCCCTCTCCCCCTCCCCTCTCCCCCCCCCTCCCTCCCCCCCCCCCCCCCCCCCCACGTTCCCAGAATGCCACATGGCACATCCAGTATTCCTATGCTCTGTTCATGGCCATGAGCCACATGCTGTGTATCGGGTACGGTGCCCATCCTCCCGAGGGGATGAGTGACGTGTGGCTGACCATCATGAGCATGATCGTGGGAGCCACATGCTATGCCATGTTCCTGGGCCACGCCACCAACCTGGTCCAATCCCTGGACGCGTCTCGCCGACAGTACCAGGACAAGGTGTCCATTTTGGCTCTAATTAAACCCGGTTTTCCAATAGGGACATTTTAATTAATTTTATTTATTAGACTTTATTTGACCAGGAGTGCCTTTTGCGATTAAACAGCACAGCAAGTCACACATGGTTGATAGACAACAAATCACTCGTTACAGTATAAACAATTGATTTCCACTTTTATTGAAATACAAATACAGAGCGCATGCCAAATGCCTAGAAAACGAACACGTGCCCGTGGATAATGCATATTCATACTCTCATCTCTTCTAAGGGATTTTCACGATCAAGCCAGAGGGATAGACATAGGGCAACACCTTTGACTCTTCACTAATGCCCATAACGGATGAATCATATAATCCATTTCTCAAACTGCTGCACGCATGCACAATTATTCTATTGAATAATAACCAAATATATTATGATGCTACACACACGGTACTTAATGTGACTGGACCTTGTGGGTATTTCTGATGTTGTGTTTGACAGGGAAACAGAAGAGTGAAATGACCATGTTTCTCCCCAATGTTTTTAGTACAAACAGGTGGAACAGTACATGTCCTTCCATAAACTTCCAGCGGAAGTGAGACAGAGAATTCACGATTACTACGAACATCGATTCCAAGGCAAGATGTTTGACGAGGACAGCATCCTCGGGGAGCTTAGTGATCCACTCAAAGAGGTGAGCTTTCTCTAAAGCTTCTTATGGAAAACGACATACAGTTAAATGACTTTTAATACACACACATACAGTCTCCCTGCATGTGACACATACTGATCTGTACCAGCAAACCATTACTAATACATACAGTTAAATTACTACAATTCTCTTCAATACACACATGCACAATCCTCCGGTATTAAATGTATACCTATCTGTACCAATGTGTAAAAGACAACGGCATAATGGCTTCGCTTCTACTACAGGCAGTTAAATGATTACAGTACTGAGCAATATAATGATACATTCCTATATGTACCAATGTATAACAAAGCATCAGGCTACATAATGCCAGATCTCAACAACATACATTAAATTACTGCAATTCATACATTTACATACAGTTGAATTACTCTTTAATTCGCACACATATTCAATTTCCCAGAATTTGATAAATACAGAAATGTAATGTAAAATGTTCCTCCCCTTTCGTTTGTTTTTCTCCCCACCAGGAGATTGTCAGCTTCAACTGCCGTGGACTCGTGGCCAACATGCCGCTCTTTGCCAATACCGACCCTCACTTTGTGACGGTCATCTTGACCAAGTTACGTTTTGAAGTCTTTCAACCGGGAGATCTGGTCATACGGGAGGGGACCCTGGGCTGTAAAATGTACTTCGTCCAACACGGCTGTCTGACTGTGCTTCCGCGCGGCGGGAAGGAGGTTCAGCTCAGCGACGGGGCATATTTTGGGGGTAGGTTAACTACTAAGAATGATGCTGTGTGTTTATTTTGTAAAAAATCTTACTAGGTAGTCTATAGTAACCGTTTTAGTAACCGCTGTATAAAAGCAATAAGCCACTTGAGGCCGTGATAAGCGTCGTGTCTAACAACGCCCCCTCGTGGTGGCGTATTATTACTGCAGCGGCCCTCGTCCTTCAGTATGAACTACTAGTATAATATATGAATCGGGTTGTTTAGTAAGTCCTTCAGTATAACATTAGCATTTACATTTAGTCATTTAGCAGACACTGTGAGGCTGAGGACAAATCGAAATCATACAGTCAAAATGGGAGGAACTACAAAAACAATGATGTGCTGCACGACCAAGTCTCTTAAAAAACTACTTGACAGAGTGCAGAGTAGCAGTAGGAATCAAAAAGATAAGGTTACTCGATGTATTCTTTTTCAATTGATCAAATTAAATCAATTCAACAGAAACAAAGAAACATAAGAGCTAAAATGAACAGTATTGAGTATTAAACAGCATTATGCACTATGTACATGTTCTCATTAGCAGCCTCTAGTGGCGTGAGTTGTAGCTGCAGTAGAAAAGTTCTATGTATTAAACAGTATTGAGTGTAAGTGGTCTCCTCTCTCGCCTCTTTCTCTGCTCCAGAGATCTGCCTGCTGACGCGAGGCCGGCGGACGGCGACCGTCAGGGCGGACACCTACTGCCGCCTGTACTCGCTAAGCGTGGACAGCTTCAACGACGTGCTGGAGGAGCACCCACTGATGAGGAGGGCCTTCGAGAGCGTGGCCATCGACCGCTTGGACCACGTGGCGCGCAGGCCCAGTCACTAAGAGAGAGAGAGAGAGAGAGAGAGAGAGAGAGAGAGAGAATGAGAGAGAGAGAGAACAGAGGGTGGACAGAGGGGTATTCAAATCCAGATGGTTGACCAAAGATACAGATATACTGGTAACTTTTACTCACAGCAATACAGACTTACTGGTTAAGTAAGTCTTACTAGTTCCATGTTTGTGACTGATCTGAACTGTATGTATGTACATGTTTATTTATAAAGAACCCTGTGAAGATACAACATGACATCTGGCTCAGATGTACAGGTAAATAAAGTGAATTGCTTTATATTATGTTGTTTTATATAAGGTTAGAGGAAATACTAATATATGCAGGGATAAGGGGCAGTGATGTACTGCTTCCAAGCCTGATTAATCTATCTGGACAACAAGACATGATAACCTTTTTAAATACTGGGACTTGTATTTGTAATTAATTGATTATCAATTAATCAGTCTGATCAAGTGGCTCCAATATGACACTCTTCTTGTGAACTTGTGTAGGCTACACAATCTGTTTAGGAATAGAAATGTATTTTACTGCTGTTCATTTGATCTTTTAATGCTTGTTGAATTTACTCATGTTTATGCAGCTTTATAGGATCAAATCATCGATTGAACTGTTCAGATATATTCTTTAATGTATGCTATCCTTGTATAGTAAAAATGTTTCATATACTTGCCTCCCTCTATTACTACTACTACTGCTAATAATAATAATAATAATAATAATAATAATAATAAATAATAATACAAGAACCCATAATAATACTAATAATTTGATCTAATATAGATGTATTGATATTGCTTGAACATCAATTGACTTGAATATATCATCTAGTTAACCATTGGATCTGAATGGGCGACAGAGGCGCCATAGCGCCCCCTTCGACCGGATGTATTTACTGTTTCCGGGTCCTGCAGTCATTTGCTTCCGCTCCGTATTTCGTAAACTCGGGACACAGTGAAGGTAAGCCTGCGTACTTGAGTCCTTTACACTTGACAAACTCCACAACGGGTGGTTTGGGAGGTGATATGTGCGGTTTTATATTCGTGTTTTATAACATGTGTATGCATCGGTTGGGTTTTGCAGCATGCCGTCTGACAGGCTGCGAGGTTACGTTAGCATTAGCTGAGTATGGAGGTCATAATATTTGTCCGGTCTGTATTATTGACCTAATGACGTTTACATGTCCACCGACACTGTAAAGAGACACGTTCAATGTCAGTGTAACAATACATAAAAAATAACCTTTAGTAACTTAGAGCTGCGTTAAAGTACGACATAGCAGCATCTTCCCAACGGTTACATAAGACAGTCTGGTTTATGGTCAGTAGCTGCTGATGGGTGATCAGTTTATGTACTGATCATCAATACATTAACACCCAATAAATATTCACCAAACGCTTTCTTATACTTTATACTTTTCTCTTTTTCGTGCAACCTGGTTGAAAATAATAATCATGATGCTGACAATAATAATATGTTCGTTTTATAAAGCGTTCTTCATAGACTGAAAAACGCTGAACCAGACAGGCCAGTGTAGAGCTTGCTCTGTACGGTAATCTGCTTTGGTTACAGCACCCAGACCAACCATGCATTGTGTTCACTTGTTGACTCATTTCTAGGAGAGATGCTGTCCCTGTCCCGGGCCGTGGTGAGTGGGGTGACCCGCGCCCCAGCTGCCATTAGTCAGAGTGGAGTGACCGCCATCACTCGGTTCAATAGCACAGCACAGGTAAGATTATGACAAAACTACTGTGTGTGTGTGTGTGTGTGTTTTTTAAGCATTACTGTTCCTTTCTCTTTTATCTTTCAAGAGCACACCTAAGAAGACTACATTTGGTCCCCTGGCAGACCAGGACAGGATTTTTACAAATCTGTATGGTCGTCACGACTGGAGGTAACACTTTTCTCGTGCCTTGTTTTGCTGTTTGTTGTTATTACTATCCCGGTGCGAATTTAGCATCGACTGCTGGGAATTCACATTAGTACACAAAGCACTGATTGTCCTTGGTTGTCTCTGGGAAATGTGTCAGGCTGAACGGGGCGCTGAAGCGTGGAGACTGGTATAAGACCAAGGAGATTCTGCTCAAGGGGGTGGACTGGATCCTTAATGAGGTCAAGGTATCGGGCCTGCGGGGGAGAGGTGGAGCTGGGTTCCCCACCGGCATGAAGTGGAGCTTCATGAACAAGCCTAGCGATGGCAGGTAAGACACACACACACACACACACACACACACAAATCCCGTCTCCATCTCTTGTCGTCCACCAATTGTCTGCCAATTATTTTTCCACAATAAAAGTATGGGTCTGCTTGCCTGTTGTAAAAGCCAGGCTGCTCATAAGTTAAATGAGTAGGGTTTTTTGATCAAAGCAGTAGAAAGATTACTTACGTAGCCTTTAGTTCAAGAATGCATTTCAGACCATCCATCCATTGCAGTTTATCAAAAATGTATTTTAATGTATTTTATTTTCTGGGAAAGCTTTTACTTCAATGCTTTTATTTCATGTTCCCATTGTGACTATGTATGTTTCCTTAATCCATCTGCGTTAATACAATTTAAAAAAGTCATTGACAGAGCATTTTTCCTGATTGCATTTATTGTATGTAATGAATGCATCCCTTGCTCAGGCCCAAATATCTGGTGGTCAACGCTGATGAGGGAGAGCCTGGCACATGCAAGGACCGGGAGATCATGCGCCACGACCCCCACAAGCTGGTGGAGGGCTGCCTGGTGGCGGGCAGGGCCATGGGGGCCCGTGCCGCCTACATCTACATCAGGGGAGAGTTCTACAACGAGTCCTCCAACCTGCAGGTGCGCTGGACTCAACTGTCTCACCCTAAATGCATGATGATGATGATGATGATGTGTGACCTGCCCCTTTTCAGTAGCGATGGACGATTGCAGATCTTTTGCAGTCGATTCCATTGCATGATTCCATGTAATGGACATTTTTGCCAAGTTAAAATCGCACAAAGAAGACGTTAAAGGGGAATTTAACTTTATAACACTTCTGGGGTCGTTTTTCACACCTACCCGGGCTTTTGTGTGCACCCCAGACATCTTTTAGGTTGCTTGCTTCAATATTTAGATATTTGATACACGTGTAAGCAAACCCATCTAAAAGTACTACTATGTGGAAAAAGAAATAGGTCTTTGTTTCTAACGTCAGCCATTAAAAATTAAATGAAGGGTGACATTCATTAAAAAGATAGGGTTAGTCGTGACCCCAGGCTGCAGGCTGCTGCAGGCTGGCGAGGGAGAGCTCCTCATCCTGTCCTCCTCCGCTACCCTCCAGGTGGCCATCAACGAGGCGTACACCGCGGGGCTCATCGGGAGGAACGCGTGCGGCTCCGGCTACGACTTTGACGTATTTGTGATGCGCGGAGCAGGAGCGTACATCTGTGGAGAGGAGACGGCGCTCATCGAGTCCCTGGAGGGCAAGCAGGGGAAGCCCAGACTGAAGCCCCCCTTCCCCGCTGATGTCGGTGAGTTGTTTGCTTGCTCTCGATTAATCCTTCATTTATGCTGGAACCGTGTTGTCAACCAAAGTTGACGACAAACAAACGAAAGCTCCTCTGATAGCCGATCACCCTATTCATCATGACAGGTGTCTTTGGTTGCCCGACAACCGTTGCCAACGTGGAGACCGTCGCCGTGGCGCCTACGATTTGCCGACGCGGCGGCTCATGGTTCCTGGGCTTCGGCCGGGAGAGGAACTCCGGCACCAAGCTCTTCAACATCTCCGGCCACGTCAACACCCCCTGCACTGTGGAGGAGGAGATGTCCATCCCTCTCAAAGACCTCATCGAGAGGCACGCAGGTACAGCGCTCTCGGACACTGCGTCACCTGTCATTTAACCCAGCCGGGACTCATTCAGGGTTTCCCATTCATGTATTAGGCTGTTTTTTTAAATGTATTTATTTATATTAAAGAAAAGAAAAGCAAAAAAACACAAACATGCATCTATTCCATTATATGAAAAAAGACATTATTAATCTGCGTTAACCGGATGAACGCGCCTCTCGCCCTCACTCTCAGGCGGCGTGCGTGGCGGCTGGGACAACCTGCTAGCCGTGATCCCCGGGGGCTCGTCCACACCCCTCATCCCTAAGAAGGTGTGCGAGGAGGTGCTGATGGACTTTGATGGCCTCCTTCAGGCTCAGACCGGCCTGGGCACCGCCGCCATCATTGTCATGGATAAGTCTGTAAGTTCAGACAGGTCACCCATTACAGGAAACCCCTGGTTTGAGCTAGACCAGAACGTTAATGACCCCAAACTGCCGCTAACAATTAACACATAGAGGGCAGTTTTAGTCCATATTTACTTAGCCTACGTTTTTAAAACTTTGTGCATTTAAGTCGAGATTTTGGACCACGACCAATCCATAGCACTGCCATGTAACCCACTACCCCACATTTCATCTAAAATAAGTTGGTTCAGGGTTTGGTTTCCCATTAGGACAGTACCATTCCGTTTCCGTGGTTTGGGCAGTACCATTACGAAATACACTTGTCGTTGCAGACGGACATCATCAGAGCCATCGCCCGCCTGATTGAGTTCTACAAGCATGAGAGCTGCGGTCAGTGCACACCGTGCAGAGAGGGTAAGGAGTCATGGTCTTTAACCCTAACCCCATGGTCTTTACCCCTAACCCTATGTCCCTACACATCCTGCTGGGGAAACATCATCGCTAGCTATGTTTTCAATACCAATGCATTGCTGTTTATATATGCTATTTTTCCTATATGTGAGAATAGTGTTTTTGCTGTTGGTTGTTCATTATTGTCAAAGGAAAACAGGCTTGATAAGAGTACATACTGAACTACATCTGTACATATTGTGGTGTATATAGTGTAGCTTATTTTCAATGTGTAATAATCTAAATCTAGGAACCCCTCGCCATATTCATGCATACATTTCCGCTCATTTATGAATTGCATTTTTTTTCCGGTAGGAGTGGACTGGATGAACGACATGATGTGGCGGTTTGTGCGTGGCGACGCCAAGGCAGCGGAGATAGACATGATCTGGGAGATCAGCAAGCAGATCGAAGGACACACCATCTGTGCCCTGGGGGACGGGGCCGCGTGGCCCGTGCAGGTAAGAGTGGTGGATCGCTCTCGTTCGAGTTAGAACCTGTTCAAGGAATAGCTGCTGTTCTATTTAAAGGTACAATATGCATGATTTGCGTATTCAAGCTAGCGCCAGTCAAAATTTAGGAGAAGAAAAAAAAACACTCACTCCTCACGCCTCCGTCCTCTTCTCCAAGCCCCACCCACCCTCAAAGAGCGAGGCTCACAAAAAAAATGACTGGGATTTCCCTACACACACTGCAGAGTCGGAGCAATTAACCCAATTAAGTTGGCGTCTACATGACAGAATGTGTTTTTGAGCAAAATGTGCATATTGTACCTTTTTTTTTAACCTTTTTTTTTTTTTCATGTACCTCGTTCACTTTGTTCAGGGTTTTTCCTGGTTCTGATGGGCCTTTTGAGGTAACAAGGAGGTAACAAGCAACCTGAATAACGCACAACACCATTCTGCTTTCCCTCCACAGGGACTCATCAGGCACTTCAGGCCTGTGATGGAGACCCGCATTGCAGAGTTCCAGCAGACAAAGCAGGCTACCGCTTAAGGATGACCTACCCCCCCACCCCCCAGATGCATTTCCTTGCATTTACACATTATTTAAATTTTTTAAATTGGCTGTTGGTCACCTCATGACTTTCCTGCCTTCATCTGTCTGCCTTGTTCGAAGTCGCGCTAACGTTCTATGAACCATAAACCAAGAGTGAAATTGTAGTGTATATATGTTGTACGATTACACATTAAATTGGAAAATTCAACATGCCTTTTCTGTGATTAATTAACAATCTTTGTGTTCTCTTTTGGGAAGAGCATTATTAGAGCATATGGACCTGGAAATGTATGTGATTTTAATTCTATATATTTTGTCAATTTAAGTTAATTGCTGTCTTAAATGTTTTTGACCAAAGTGAAGCAATACATCCAGTAGTCGATATGAGGGTGGGGTGCCGTCCCCCTCGAAATAAAAACGGTCAAAAACCATCCATAAGATGTCATTTAACCAATACACGTGGATGACACTGATATTTAGTAATTTTAGATTATAGTGTATCTGGAGTCCCCATAAGACCCCACCAACCCCCCCCTGAAACGTTTGTACAAATCGACTACTGAATGAATAGTGGCACCCAGGGGTCGCACTTACATGAAAGATGGGTGCGGTGAAACAGCGCCCTCTGGCGGAGCTGTTCCTCGGGGTGTCTTCGTCACGTGACTATGAGGAACACGGTCGCCATTATCCGACTCCCCTGTCAGGTTTGTTTTTGAACGTCAAACAATGCCACCACATTTTAATTCATCTATACGTACCGGTAGTCTGCTGTGTAGGACGTCTAGCTTCGTTGCAAACAATCCTGCGACACATGTTCCTTCTTAGTGTCTCGCATGTGCATGTACCTTATGTTTCATTTGGACGTCGCTAACATGTTTAATGCTCGTCGGACCTTCAGCACATTTATTGTGACTTTTCATATTCAGCCTGCATAAATATCACGATATATGTATGCTCCTCCTTACAATATATATCCTCGCTCATTGCCTGTATTTGTGGTTAGTTTATTTGTGGTCACTGTGTGATCTGCGGGAGGAGACACACCATGTGACCACACTTTCATCCTCCTTGTTGCAACATTACAGTTTCTTCTACGGAGACCAAGTCGGAACCAAAAGAGGTCCCTTCTCGGCCCCGGCCGCACTGTAAGATGAACGGGAACAAAGTGGGACGTGAAGGTAAAAGGACATTTGTGTGACCTGACTCTCTCCAGGGGGCGTCTTGGTACGACGTGACCTCGGGCCTCACGGCAGAACTTCTGCGAGACGCTGCGGTCTGGCCACGCCCTGTTCGCGTTTTCGTTATAGGGCTTGTGCGTTGTGACGTCACATCGCAGTGACCGCCGCCATGTTGGAAGCATAGGAGCATTGGGAATGTTTGTTATTCTGTAGTAATGCTTTTTTTGGGTCATTGTGTAGTAATTAATCGTGACGTGATTTGTCGTTATGGGGAGACATTGAAACTGCTAAATCAAGTTTTCGTTAGCCTAGGTTAAGGTATGTTTACGTTGATTTAAGATTTTACAGAACTACAACTCCCTCGAGTCCTCTCAATATGGCGGATTATCGCCCCAACAAAAAAACATGTGATGCATTCTGATGTGCAAGCCCAATGGAGATATTCTAGAAAACTCATTACACATACTTTTTTTTTTTACAGTTAACTACTGCTGGCCGAGTTTTTAAACAAATGAACTCTCGCTGTAAATCGTGGATTTACGCACACTCACGCTGACAGTGCACACGTCTATATATACAACCATACGTACAGTACGGAGACATGGAATAATCAGGGGGGAGAATCTCTCTTTCTCACACTCACCTTTCACACCATTAGGCTGTGGTTGTCTGGGTAGTGGTGGTCCCAATACAATCTAATTCTTGTTTTGCAAAAATCACCCCGGGTGCAGTGAAAGTGGTCCTCCCAAATTCTTCAAGGGTCAGCTGTGTAATTGAGCATCCTCTTGCATTTCAGATAAATATGAGTGTCTTCAATGTTTCATCATATTTGCCAATGACCGGTCAATGCTTCGGCACAACAGAAAATTCCATAAGGAGGAGTACATGCAGCATCTACAGAAGGTGAGACTTGGAAAGCATATATATATATACATATATAAAGGCATACAACGTAAAGACAATCCTTATGTGTACTATACTCAATAATGAAAATAGAATAACCCTACATTATTTTGCACATAGTAATTGTTTCTTTTTCTATTCTATTCTGTCCGCAGACCAATACAGTGTTTCTGTGTTACAAGTGTAACCAGAGATTCTGGTCTTCGGCGAAGCTGCGTCAACACAATCTCTCCCACGGCATGGATGACAAGCCGTTCAACTGTGAAAACTGTCGAGAAGGCTATGCAACCTTCGCCGAGGTGAAAACACAGGAGGGCAGGGCCATGCCAGTCACTTGATTTGGATTGTTTTTCTATAAATAGTTCATAAGGGCAGCAGTGGCTCAGGAGGTGGCGCAGGTCGTCCGGCAACTGCAAGGTTGCTGGTTGGATCCCCGGCTCCTCCTAGCCAAGTGTCGAGGTGTCCCTGAGCCAGACACCTAACCCTAACTGCTCCCGACAACCTGGCTGTTCCCTTGTATGTTGACACCGCTGTCGGTGTACGAATGTGTGTATGAATGGGTGAATGTGAGGCACTAATTGTGAAGTGCTTTGAGTGGCCACAGGTCAGAAAAGCACATTTGCAACATTTGGGACATATGATGCAATCTGTAAGAATGTATTGTGGATTTGAAATGAAACCATATATATTGGGGTTATTGGCTTTAAATCAAGGGTATTTGTGGAACCATATGGCTTTTGTATACAAAAAACCTGATTCTGGTTTTGGATTTTTTAGCAGCTCAGTTTCATTGCTGGGTGTGTGACGTGACCTTGTTAGTTTAGGCACAGGTCTAGAGTACATTTGAGGTGTCAGTTGCTGTTGTCACTCAGAACGAGGAGCAAATAATCCCTAATGCCAGGAGACGAAGTCATCAGTCAAAATAACAAAAATGCGTCTTGCTTGTGCTTATGCTTGTTTGCTCATGGTTGTTCTTTGGTCTCATACAGTTGCTAACACACCGGCACGTGTGCCCAAAGCCGAAGTTTCGCTGCAAGCTCTGTGGGATGACTTTCCATATTCTCGACTCCCTCCTGACGCACAAGTCCATGCATCTCCCCAGGAAGCGTGGCCGCCCACCCAAGAAAAAGACAGAGGAGGAAGAGGAAGAGGAGGAGGAGGAGGAGGAGGAGGAGGAAGTAGATGGCAGATTAGAGGACCAGAGAGAAATGTGGTCCCAAATGCTGTGGACCCCAGTCGAGGAGACCATGGAGGAGGAGGAAGAGAAAGTAGACTGCAGAGCAGAGGACCAGAGAGCATTGAGGGCCCAAACGTCGTGGACCCCAGACAAGAAGACCATGGTGCCCAAGGAGGAGGAGGAGGAAGAGGAGGTAGACTGCAGAGCAGAGGACCAGAGAGAAATGTGGTCCCAAACGCTGTGGACCCCAGTCGAGAAGACCATGGAGGAGGAGGAAGAGGAAGAGAAGGTAGACTGCAGAGCAGAGGACCAGAGAGCATTGAGGGCCCAAACGTCCAGCCCACAGGGACGTGCCTCCGAGAGCCAGCAGCCAAGGTATAACATCCCGTGCCCTGTGGATTACTGTGACCTCACCTTCCCTTCTATGGAAGCACTGAGGGTGCACAAGAAGGATGTTCACAGGCCCCAGCCGGCCCCAGAACTTGCTCTGCCAATTCTTCCCGAGCCTTGGAAGGAGCTCTGCTTAGTAAAACAAAGTCACGACTCGCCAGAAGAGGCCACTCAAGTCACTGGTGAAATATAAACAAACATAATACAGAGAGGAAAAAAGATGGCAATTACTGGAACACATATTTTCAACAAAACTGGTGTTGCTTGTTCAGATTAAAAGTTCAACACATTTTCCAAATTTAAACTAAGATAAGCTAAAATAAGGACGTGTGTACTGTAGATGAACGCATGATGATTATGGGATTGTTCAACCTAGTCCTACCAAATAACTAGGCTATGTATAGGAGTATGCGTACATAAACTGAAGACCATATTTTTTTCTTCTACAAAGGTCGCATTCATTTATAAATACAGCTATACAATGTATAAGTAATTACAATGATTTGTTTTACACATACCTAGATTTCGTTGGTTCGTCGGTTTTTTATGTGGGCAAACCATGGATTAAATATCTTAAATCAGCTGGTCATCATTTATTCAAATGAGTTCAATGGCTGTATTATTGTGATAGGCCGTATTATTATAATTGTTCCAAATGTGACCAATAGTTAATTAAACCTAAACTGTCTTCATTTCACTTTCTTTGTTTTGACTGAATCCTTTGTAGACACAACATTACTGTACCTCACTTTATTCACCCATCAAATACTTGTTCAGTCTTAGTTACACTTCACCTGATAGGCGCAGGTGTTCTACTCATCAATTTTACAACACGAAGACGGTGATTGGTTGGACGCTGCCCCCCCTTCCCCCTCCCCCTCCCATACACGGTGCTGCTCTAAGAAACTCGCTTTCCCATGATGCACCTGTACTTCCTTCCTAGCTCCTCGCGCTTTTCCTCCAGCTTTCCATCTTGCCTCTCTGCTCTACAGCACGGCGTAGCCAGCGCACCGTAGTAGCGGTGGTGGTGGCGGCGGTTGTTGTTGTCGTCGTAGAGAATAATGGCGGCATCGGGAGGCGGATTACCATCTCCCGCTAATGTCACGGTCTTCAGCAACCAGGGCCAGGCGAGGGCTCGCTTCCCCGGTCGGCCGTGGGCGTCTCGGAGTCGGCTGCGGTTCGAGAAGCGTCCCCAGCGCGGACGGCCGGGTCCGGGCGGCGGGGACGTGACCGCTGGAGGGCCGAGGCCCGTGAGCATCGGACTGACGCTGAGCGAGGACCCGTCGCTGCTGCGCCTGCTCGGCGTCACCGAGAAGTACGGGCGCCGGAAAGATGCGGGATTCGAGTCGAGCGGGAGTGAGGAGGTGAACCGAGCTAACGTTACCCGTGTCGGGCTACACACACACACACACACACACGACCCAGAAGGAGATACCGAGCCAGAAAAATCTGAGTATTTACACAAGATGGGACCGATATTGACGCTAGGCTGCACGGCAGGGGAAGTGAACCAGCACACAGTTGGCAGGAGTTAGCTAGCCGCCACCAGGCTGTGCGCCAGAGAGATTAGTTGACCAGCAATCCGCCGCCGTCTGTTCATAAAAACGATTAAAAAGCAACGTTTGTTTACACCGAACATCGTGTGTGAGCCGAGGCTATTCGTCCGTCTTCTTCTTCTTCTTCCCTGCGGGTCGTCTCGGGCGGGGGGTTGGCGGCTGGTGAGCCATGGGAAGCACCAAGACAAGTTTGTTTTGTTGTGTGCTGGTCGTGTAATCTGCAGCCACCTCGGTTATTATAACAGGCTGTCGAACACAGAAAGAATAAACCATTGCCACCACATAGACGACGTTTTATCCACCTGTCAGCTGACGGCTGGTGTCGTGCAGATTGCAGATGTAATCACAAGTTGTGTGTAGTGAGTATTTACACCCAGTCATCTTGAATTGGGTGTCATATTTTGACACGTTGCAGATGGGGGATATGGCATGCCATATATTGGTTTATATCCCGGTTTGTATGATATTTGCAGAGATAAATAGAGTATTATTCCAGTCCAAAATGTCCCAGAGGAAAAGCCACAGGAGAGCTCCTATTTGGTCGTTTTTTTTCTATTAAGTCACCAACAGGTCAAGAGCTTTATGAGGTGTGTTTTGTGAACAATCAGCCTAAACATAAATTAGCAATATTCCAACACACAAAACACTATTTTTAAGACCTTAAGAACTGGTCTATGATTTCCATGTTGTTGAGAAACTAGTACATTGGATTGAGCCAGTTCCCACACGACTTGGAAAGACCCAAAATACACAGAGAAAAGTATAACTCTAAATCTCGCCAATTTGTAAGGAAATGCAATGGGCTAGATCCATATGAAGAATGTCCTGCACTCTAAACAGGCCTATTATAAGTAAATTATATTGGGGACCACCTAACCGTTTAATGTGGTTGAACAGGACAACCACAGAAACCATAAACGGTGTCAATAAAGTAGACTGCTTTCACTTAAAACCAATGTTTCGCCTTTTAAAGAAAATATGGATTTGTCAAAGATGCCGATGGAGGCGGAAGTTTATTTCAGTTTGTTGTTGACCTCTGCTTTAATAATGTATGAAGACATTGAGATGTGTGTGTGTGTGTGTGTGTGTATTTATTCGTTCTATTCCTGTATTATTGTCATGTGATAAGTTGGTCTTATCATTGGCACCACAATATGGTGAATATAGAGATGACCAGTAGAACATAATTACAAATGTGTAGTTCTTTAAAAGGAAGGGAAAAACGTCCTTCACGGCTGGTAGATAACGTCCACACTGGTAACCTTAACTAACTTGTGTGTTCCTACTTTTTTTGTAAAGCCTGCAACAAGCCAAAGACAAATCCTTTTCACACACTCTCACATTCTCACTCACACTTCCTCGAAATACATGAAAGTAAGATAAGGCTGGCTCTAAATGCCATTTCACGTTGACTATAAGGTATGTGTTAAGGTGCACCTTAAGTATTTTGAGAATTGTATGATGCAGACCATATGGAGCTGTGTCGTGTATTGTTGAACCATTCAGAAGCCATGCCGGAGTCAGGATGGAGCTATATTTATCGTTCAGGATGATTATGATCTTGTGTTTTGTATGAGACTATCATTATACAAACTTCAACACAATGACAAAAGCAAGTCGGTGACAGTTGTATAGCAGTTTCTATCGTAGCCATGGCGACCCACGCACCTGGTTAAACACATTCCTTATCGGCATTGTAACCAGATCTCGACGAGTAGTCATAACGACGAAGCTGAAAATTATTTTTCTATAACTGTAACGCTAACACTATCCAAACCATATACATCTCTTTAAAACAATTGTATATCGTTTGTCTTTTCTTTAAAGGAGGGAGATTTCACTGGATTTGGGACCCAAACAGTTTGTTCACACCAGCTTCCGGGGAGCTCTCCTCTGTCGTCACCCACCCAGGCAAAGCCTCCGCCGGCCCCTGACCTGTCTCCACAATCCAAGCCGCTGATTGGGAAAATTGTGCCACGGAGCCCCAAGCCCACTCTGATTGGAAAGATCGTACAGAGGCCTCCTAAAGAAGGCCAGGGTGATAAAGTTGAAGTACCCGCATCTCGGACAGCCATTAAGCTGCCTGCCGAGCAGGTAACCCCTACTCCGGGTGCCAGAAGTTCCTCAGGCTCTGCACAGACTGAAGTGGCCACAAAAGAGCAGACTACTCAGGGTTCTACCTCAGCCACCGGCACCAAACAGGATAAGCTTGTGTGCACCCTGACAGTCGTCAAGGGCAAAGGGAGAGCCTCCGAGCACGCCCAGGCAGACCAAAGCTCTGAGACGGGCACCAAGGGGTCGCGGCATCAGCAAAATGAGTCTGAAGGAGCATCGCCGTCCCGCGTTCCTACCAATAGACAGGGGAAGAAGAAAGTGGTATTGGACATCGGGGCCTCCCCCGAGGCCGGAACCCATAGTGGCCAGGCAGCACCCACGCCCTTCCAGGAGAATGCAGAAGATTCCCCTAAGAAAAAGCCAAAGTTCAGAAAATCCAGAAAGACGCTGTTCGGGCGACGACAATATAGGCATGCTCAAACCGCTCACAAATTGGGCGGTATCCGAATCAGGCGCGTGTTTTACAGCTACGTTCCTGAGCTGGTTACGGCTGCTCTGAATCAGGAAGAGGGGGCCCAGCAGCTGCCGGGTCAGAGCTCCAGTAACTCCGCTGCACCGGTCGTCAGCGCTAGGTCTTCCCGGGTCATTAAAGCCCCCAAAAGGTTCCTGGATGAGGAAGTCGACGTTCCAAAGAGGTCCCTGATCAAATTGACGAAAAACCAAACCAAGGAGGGAGGCGACGGCGCCATGTCGGAAGCCGGCGGTCCAACTTCCAGCCACCTGGAGGTCTACAAGAACCTCAAGAAGCTGACGTCCAAACTGGCAGAGAAGAAGAAGGGCCCTTCAGGTGCTACGGGTGAGGATCCGGGGGCGGGCCCCTGCTCGGTTCCTCCGGTCAGGAAGAGACGCGGATCCAAGATAAAGATGGAGGAGGTGGACACGCCCGGCGTCGTGAGGAAGCTCGCGGTGTTGCTGAACAGCAGGGCCGTGCACGCCCAGGCGCCCCCCTGGAGCCAGTCGGTGGTGGAAGGAGAGCTTGATGCAGAAGCTGAAAGTAAGAAACGTTCCCACTTCCTTTCCCGTTCTCAAATGTATATTTTCAGAAACACTCGCCCTCTTCACAACAATGAGCACAACTCCGGTGCGCCTAACAGTAACACTACACAGTTCTCCTTACCTGAAACTCAAAGTCTCTCTTATTTCAGGAATTTAGCTCTGCAAGTTTTGTGCTCAATGTCCGATTGCTCTCGTATTGTATGTTGTGTTGACGCAATGTGTCCAGGACTAGAGGACTGACCTGAGTCGTGTTCAATGTCCCATGTAGTGTTTGAAGGCAACACCGGGGCTCAGCACAGTGGAGACGTAGCGGAGGGCGCCGGTCAGAGCCAACGGATGAGCCTCACGGGAGCCAATAGGAGGATGCTTCACCTTTTGAAACGAGCCAAGGTCCAGCTCATCAAGATAGACCAGCAGAAGCAGCTCAAGATGTCCCAGGTAGGATTCTCCCGTCAACCTGGAGAATACAGAGGTTCTCACAAGAAGTATCACCAAGAAAAGCCTTCAATTTAATATTCATCACAGTGTTAAAATACAGCAGATTGGTAAATGTTGTTGTTTAATACAAATTAACAATCTGCATTCCATATACTCAAACCAAACGTTTGCTGGGCGAAGTAGAGTTTAGTAACGTAACACATTGTTAGAATCTACGGTTTTCTTTCTCCTTTCTAACACATAGTTGGGGTCACGAGAATTAGGAATGGTGGCAAGTGGTAGGCAGAGAAGGAGGAGAGCAGAGAAATCTGCCAACGAAGGCAACGGCCAGGTAAACTTTAGAAATGTTTGCAGGCATGACATCTCTGTTTGGAATTGATATTTGGCCTTTGTACTGCATTCTATGGAGTCCGCGTTGCATGCATCTACACTCGCAATTAAGTTTAAACCCGCGCTGTGTCACTTTTTCACTGCCAGCCGTCACTTAAAAAAAATTATTTGGAATACTGAATATCTAAAGAATAAAACCTATCCCTCCAGATTCATTCAAATTCATTGCATTTACATATTGTGTCGCGTGTGTAAACCCTTGGTGATTTTCTCATGTGAATATCGTTATATGTGAATATGTCTGAGTCAGCCTGTGATGCGGTCGCCCATGCAGGAGCCGCCACGCGGAGGCCCCAGGATAAAACACGTGTGCCGGGCAGCTGCCGTGGCCCTCGGCCAGCCCCGCGCCATGGTGCCGGATGACATCCCTCGCCTCAGTGCCCTGCCGCTCCACGAGAGGGAGGGCATCGCACTCTCGCCCGCTGCAAAACGTATGCCAACGCTACCCCTTTCCTCCCCGAACGACGTGTGTTTAATGTCTTTCTCAGTCTCACTCTGTCTGCTGGTCTCTCTCTCTCGCTCTCTCTCTCTCTCTCTCTCGCTCTCTCTCTCTCTCCCTCCGCCTCCGTGTAGTTGACGACGGCGGTGACGAGGACTGCTCGGACCAGGAGCACGCTCAGTGGGCGCCTCCCCAGGAGCAGGTGCCGAGGAGGTGGAGGAGGGGCCGCGTCCGTGTCCGCTCCCGCCGCTGCGGGACCTGCAGCGGCTGCCGGGTGAAGAAGGACTGCGGCACGTGCACCAACTGCCTGGACAAGCCCAAGTTCGGAGGGCCCAACACCAAGCGCCAGTGTTGCACGTGAGTGGTCTGGTCTGGTCTGGTCTGGTCCTGGTCTGGTCTGGTCTGGCCTGGGGTGGGGTGGGGTGGGGCTGACCGCGGCCAGAGTAATGCATTGTTAACACACAGTCTTGCAAGTCAACTGGTGTACTTTCTTTTCAAGGACCTAGACATAGGGCAGGGCGATAAAACAATAACAATAATTATCGCAATATAATTCTCCTCGATCGCATCGTGTTTTGTTTGTATTGACTATTAAAGGCAATTGATGAGTTTGGTCAAAGCCTATCAGGATGCATCACATCCACTTGGCGTCTCTGCTGTTTTAAGCTTTCAATTTGGAGGATAATCTATCAAATATATTTACCACAAACATGCCACTATTTTGGATAAAAGTAGGGTGTATAGATTTGATTCCATAATTTCACTTTTGCTCAAAAGAATGATGTTTCTCCCCCACCAGACACAAGAAGTGTCAGCGGATCGAGAAGGGGAAAGAAGGCCGTGTCATGAGACAGTTTAAACGTATGTAAACGTCACGTTCTGCATGTGACTGTAGAGTCTTTCTTCATCCAGCATGATCTCCATGGTTAAAACAAAAAGTCAAACCATATCAAATCTCAACACATCCATTCATTTCATGTTTTCTAATTAATTTATCACGAGACTCTATTCCCAGTTCAGGCGAGGCGGTCGTCACCTTCCGTATCGAGCGCCGAGTGGGGCGGCGATCGGGTTAAGGCCGGGCCAGAGGGAGGTCTCCCCCCTGGCGACCGGAGACACTCGCGGCGGAACATCACACCACGCTCCTACAGCAACCTGCTGAGGTCGGAGTCTGACGACGAGTCGGAGGCAGACGAGCGAACCGTCAAGCCCGCGCACGCGGTCAAGCTAGCTCACGCCGCCAAGCTAGCGCGTGCCGCCAAGCTGGCTCACGCCGCCAAGCTATCTCGAGGTGCCAAACCATCCCACGCCACCATGCTAGCTCACGCCACCAAACTAGCTCACGCCACCAAGCTAGCTCGAGGCGCCAAGCTAGCTCGAGGCGCCAGGCTAGCTTCCGTCGTCTCTAGCATCCAGGGTAGATCTGCTCTTTATTTCACCTGTGTGAAGCTGTCTGTATTATTTGTATTTTCTCCCTTCCTTTTGTTATGATCAAATTATACCCTCTAATATTAGATAACATTTTTTATTGATTGTTGTCTGTTGTATGCATTACTGATTGTATATAATAACAGTATAATAGCAGTTTCATAATTGATATTACACAATATACTGCCTTATATTTTCATAAAATACATTTCCAGACCCCATCACACAATTCAAGTGAACACAAATACCCCAAAATAAGTATTATAGAGTCTTCGACAGTCTCCATCAGTAACTATAGCAACCTTGTGGAACTTGTGGAGCTGTGCTCTAATGTCCTGAATGGTGTCTCCTGTGTCCAGGCACTCCTTCTCCCCAGGACAGCAGAGCGGCTCCCTGCGACCTACCCAGTGAGTCAGTCAGGCACCGGCGGCTCGGCCCAAAGGGATCTGTGGGCCGACCCAGAGCTTTCAAGGTAACCCCACCCACATAATCGCCACCTGATCGCGATCTATCAGGTGTATTATTTGTAGTTGTCGTTGGAGGGAGGGAGGGAGGGAAGGGAGGAGAGGAGAGAAGAAAAGGGGAGAGAGAGAGAGAGAGAGAGAGAGAGAGAGAGAGAGAGAGAGAGAGAGGCGGAGTTATTACTCTGGCAGGTGGATGTTAATTTGTGCTGGCCTTTCTATTCTAGTTGCATTCTAGTGGATCATGTGGGCTTCGACTTTTACTTGAGGTCACGTGTGCTTCAAATCCACACACCCATTTATCATAATCCCCCTCATCCGCAAACTGCCATTCACTACTCTATTTTATACTTGGATTAAAAAGTCAAACTCCCATTATAATTGAAGCCTCTAAATACACAGGGTGTTTTGGTGAAAGGACGGAGCTCGTCTTCACTGGGCTGTATGAGGTTGAGGGTTGACTCTGTCTTTTTCACCGGCGTGATCCTCACTGGAAAATGCCGCATATTCGCGTCATAAATAGTTGACATGATTTTTATCTTCCATTAGTACACTTGTTAATTTAGTACACTTGTTAAGGGTCCTGCAAGCGAGAAGCCTCCCGGTCACAAAGGGAATGTAAACGTTCGAGCCTTGGCTGGTTGTTGTTATTGTTAAACAGCCTCCTGCCATGGGCTTTGTGTTTATATCTTTGTTACTTGAGGAAACAGTGCATGTTTTGGAAGTCCACAATCCTTAATGTGAATACATTTGACCGTTAATATAGTCTCTTTATTCTGAAGGTTTCAGAAGGTGTTTTAATTTAGAAAAACACATCTTCGGTCTTTCCAGAATGGCTAGCCTTGTGGCAGTGGTAAATGTCAAATGTAAACAAACAGACAAATGGAAAACAACAAGACCAAGCATGGTATTTAAACCTGCCTGCCATCACATTCACTCCAAATATGATTTAATTATTTTTCTACACAAAATACCCAGGGTTGGTTCTGCCATGGATTGATGGTCATGGATTGATTCAAACTTTTTTGAGAATCCATTCATATTCCCCCGTGCATCCCTTTCTAATCCCTCTAATCAAATCTTTTAACAACGCATCTCTTTTCAAACACACCACAGTTGAAGGCCCCATGAAAAAAAAGACAAAGGCAATCTGTTATTATTCACTTCTTCCGCTCACCGCCTCTGCATGTGACCACCGGTAGCTGTGTTAACTGTGGAACCACATATCTTGCTGTTTGGCTTAGGCAGTCCCTCCTCCACAGGAACAGGGGAAGAGAGAAGGGGAGGAGCCCAGCGGAAGCAGCCCGCCCCGGAACCCACTGCAGCAGCAACGATGCTTACAAATCTGTTTACACCGCCTGCCCGAGTCCGCGCTGCTGTCGGCTCAGCCCCCGCCTGCTCCACCCCCCCCCCCCCCCCCCCCCCCCCCCCCCCCCCCCCCCCCCCCCCCCCCCCCCCCCCCCCCCCCCCCCCCCCCCCCCCCCCCCCCCCCCCCCCCCCCCCCCCCCCCCCCCCCCCCCCCCCC
>OOFB01021439.1:26118-42770 GCA_900323305.1 Trachyrincus murrayi
CCATGCTGCCGTCAGCTCCACCCCCATCCTCGGCAGCTCCACCCCCACCCTCGCCCCAGAAGTTGCCAGATAATCCGTCACCTACTAAATCGCCCCAGCCCGTAATACCCCCACCTCCCACCGTCACTCGCAAATCATCACCTTCTAAAAAGGAGACGCTTCTTAAATTGTCCCAACTGGTAAAAGGCCACGCTGGTTCACGTCCTCAACGTGCTCCCGTAAGCGCGCTTCCCAAAATGGCCCTGTCCATGCGGCTGCTAGTGCCGCGGCTGCCCGACTCTGTGGTGCGGGCGGCGTCCAAGTCACATGACTTTGTAGCGGCGCCACATCCTCTGACCGCGGAGTGCGTAGCCCAGCCGCTACCCAGGCAACCAGCGCAGCCACGCCTGTGTTTACACCGGCTGGCCGAGCCGCTGGTGCTGGCCTCAGCGCCGGGGCATGGAACTGAGGATGAGGAAGAGGATGAGGAAGAGGAGGATGAGGATGGAGGAGAGGGATTGGACAAATGGAGCCATGGGCATGGAGAAGAGGAGAGCTCTGTTAGGGAGGAGTTGCAGCCTCACGGCCCATGCACTGACCCTCTCTCTCTGCTTCGTTCCCAGAATGCTGGAGATTGTGCTCCGGCCAGCGCCCCGGGAGGGTTGACTAACGGGTTCCCCCACAAGGGTCTGCTGCAGAGCACACACAGGATCCGCGTGGACTTCAAGGTAATTTTTTGAAAATACATGTGCACTGTTGGATTTTTATCAGAGTATCAGAAGATTACAAAAATGTAATTAATCTAAATCTAAATGCTATACATTTAAATGAGCTATAATGTTTCCATTGCCGACGGTTATGATCCCCAACTGCATGGCTGTACCCTACGCTCCGTGACGGCTGACTTTGCGTGGTTTTCTTCCAGGAGGACTGCGCTCTGAAGAACGTCTGGCTGCTGGGAGGCCTCAGTGTGCTGACCTCCGTACCCACCACGCCTCAGCCCGTCTGCCTGCTCTGCGCCAGCAAGGGCCACCACGAGGTACATCGCCCCGTCAGACACACGCAGCACCCAGGGGCGAGGCAGGCGGGGCGAGAGCAGAATGTCCCTTCTCTATATTTGGTGCCTTGATCTATTTTGAATGTGTCTGAATGGACCCTACTTGGGGAGCCCCCCCCCCCCACTGTAAATAGTTCTGGACACGATAAATACACACCATTTTAATATGAATAATCACATTTTGTTCTGGTTTTACTTCAGCCGTGCTTCTATTCTTCTGTTCTATTAAATGCATTGTAGTATTTTTTTTTTTTTTATGCGTTAACCGTCCTCCCTGCTCTCTCCGGTCCCGGTCTCATCAGATGATCTACTGCCAGATCTGCTGCGAGCCGTTCCACAGCTTCTGCCTCCTGCCAGAGGAGCGCCCCCAGGAGGAGAACAAGGAGAACTGGTGCTGTAGGCGCTGCAAATTCTGCCACGTCTGTGGGCGCAAAAGCAAGAGCACCAAGGTCCGTTTCTCATCTGCACGCGTCTCTCTAAAAAGTTGACTTGTTTCTATGGCTAATTCGTTTTTTGGCGAAAGATGATTTTCTTTGATATTGCATTCAGACTGGTTCAGTTGTGAATATTTATTTTCATGAGTGCCTATTTTTCCCCTCTAAAGCAGAAATGAAATAGAATAATGTTGCCTTCAAAATCCATAAAGCTTTGAATATAATTTGATTTAAATCTCAGCTCCCTGAGGTTTTGAATTTGGCAATGAATGAATTCATATTAATACAATATTTTGTTTTCTTCTAGCCTGTATTGCAGTGCAGGAGATGCCAGAACTCCTACCATCCTTCATGCTTGGGACCAACCTACCCCAAGCCTATGAACTGTAGCGTACCCTGGGTAGGTACCCTCTAGACCTAGACCTACCCCAAGCCTATGAACTGTAGCGTACCCTGGGTAGGTACCCTCTAGACCTAGACCTACCCCAAGCCAATAAGAGTAATTGCAAAATATGTAAAAACACAAATGCACAAACTTGTCAAATCAGTTTTTGCCTTGTATATGAATGGTGATTTCCAGCTATGAAACTAATCTTTATGTCTGTTTCCTCTGACATCACTGCTCTGTGTGTAGGTGTGCATGGTGTGCATCCGCTGTAAGAGCTGTGGGGTAACGCCTGGGAAGAACTGGGACATGTCGTGGAACCACGAGCAGGACCTCTGCCCAGACTGCACACCCCTGTACAAGAAAGGTACGCTAAATATACAGACACACGTCCTAGTTTTGCATTTGGAAAGAACTGCATCACTCTAGCGGAAAACCAGCTAGCATTTTATTCAAGGCTTTACAGCCTTCTGAATCCGCTCTCTTAGAGCACAACCTCTGCAACATCCAGTTTCAGAGGGTTTCATTATTCTTTCATCACTTGTCTTTTTGTATCATCTCACGTTTTTCTTTTTTTACTTGCCTGCTTCCATACAAAATTTACAAAAGCTTTCAGCCTCGACGGCAAACTCCCGTGACGATAACAACTTGTGCCGGAACTTGAGTGTGAAGCTCTTAGATGTTGAAGGACAGACAGATAATAGAAATGTCTCTCCACAGGGAACTTCTGCACCGTCTGCCACAAGTGCTACGAGAGCGGCGGCGGCGGCGGCGGCCCTGACCAGCCCATGCTGCAGTGTTCCGCATGCAGCCGCTTTGTGCATTCCAAATGCGAAGGTCTCTCTGGTGAGCCAACGCATACCACGCCTTCATAATAGATGTATTTTTATTAAGTGTATTAAATGTTTCACCGTTCCGACCCGGTTTCCTTAATCTCTGATGACATATCACGGTCATTTCATGATTTAGTACGGTAAATTTGTTTCATATAGCTCCTTTAATAGAATAAATGGATTGATTTTAATCGAACATATTGTGTAATATTCATAAGTACTTCCCCACATACCTTTATCTTAGTACACTTTTTTAAATACATTTTTGCTTTGTACAAATGGTGTCTTTGAAATGAGCGTTTACACTAGTGTATATAATCTATATAATGTCCGCTGTGACCTTTCCAGAGGAGCTGTTCGGGCTGTTCTCTAGCCAAGTGGAGCGGGTGGCATTCACGTGCACGGCCTGCAGCCCGGGCGCCGCTGCACAGAGCCAGTGGAGGGAGGGGCTCCAGGGCGCGCTGAGGGCCAGGATGGAGCAGGTGCTGACGGAGCTCCTGTCCTCCAGCACCACCCAGCACCTCATCCTCTGCCGAACGGTAGGAGAAACCACCGACTTCTTTAGTTAGAACAGTAGGAGACCCCACCGACTCCTTTACAGTTGGAAGAGTAGGAGACACCACCCACTTCTTTAGTTAGAACAGTAGGAGACCCCACCGACTCCTTTACAGTTAGAACAGTAGGAGACCCCACCCACTGCTTTACAGTTAGAACAGTAGGAGACCCCACCCACTGCTTTACAGTTAGAACCGTAGGAGACCCCACCCACTGCTTTACAGTTAGAACAGTAGGAGACCCCACCCACTGCTTTACAGTTAGTCTACCAGATTACCCTCTGTGTACATAATGTATCTCATAATATACATTGTTATCGAGTTATCATAATGACATATATTTTGCAGGCAGCATAAGTGTACTTATTGGGGGAAGAAATCTTTCTTGCAGTGCGAGGAACACAATGGTTTCTTGAGTTATGTAATTGGACTACTACTTGATGCTTCAGTTAAGCTAATGCTTATTAGCGAAGCACTGATTGAAAAATGCTTCTATGATCTTTTGGTGTCTGCAGTGTGAGGCGAGCGGTGATGTGGACTTCGTGGTAGAAGAGCAGAAACCGGTCTGTGACTTTTGTGCCGTCGGCAAGAAGTTTGAAAAGCGATGCTACAGCTCTGTAGTAAGTACCCCTTGACCTCCATCAGTACATCCATGTGCTTTATTTACTTTAACCATGACCCAGTAAAGCCATGCAGCATGGTTTTACTATGTGCCCTGCTCCATAGGGATCCAACTGACTGTTGTTGTTTTTTTTAATGCATTAACCCAATCAGAAAGCATTCCATACTGATGTTGCCGTGGTGATGCGGAGGTGGTTGAAGCAGGAAGAGTGTTTTCCAGAGGATCAAAGACCCACCACTCAGGCCAAGGAACACTACCTTAATGTACGTCTGCTTCTGATAGCCGTAGCAGGTTGCATTGATTGAATATCAATATTAATAGGACTTGATCTTGCTCATTGGTTTCATAATGAGAATGCAATGGTGATGTTCTGCAAATAGATTTTTGTCTGATCTGCTGTTTTAGCACAAATAACAGAACGTTCAGAGATGATTTTCTGTTTGTGAGTTGACCCGACTTTCACTTGTTTTCCAGCTGATGAAGCAGGTTTTCACTTGGTTCCATGGAGACGATCTGAAAATGTGGGACCCGCTGTACAAAGAGTATCCCGGGTAAGGGCTGCCTTTAGTTGTTCAAACAGTGAGATCCATTCACTTTGAACCAGACCCTCCTACTCTCCTCTAGAAGTAAAGGGGTTTTTACTTTAGCTAGTGCATTCATCTCATCTGTCCATGACGTGACTGCATTGTAGACCTGTTAATGTTGTAAACATTAATTTACTTTTCAACTGTAGAGATATGTGGCAAGTAACGCATACTGCTTCATCCATCTGAATAAAGTACGTCTTGAGTTTCTCTCCCGGGATTAACGATCTTGAAAGATTAGTTATCTTACAACAAAAAAGATGGGTCTAACACGTGACAGTCACTCCTCCATGTCTTCCTCTGGCACTTCCATCCCGTCGCCCTCACTTCCTGTCTGTTTCTTCTTCTTCTGGCCCCAGTGCGATGCTCCCCGATGCCGTGCTGCCTCCCTCCAAGGAGCACAGCTATGCCCAGTGGCTGGAGAGGACCCACCAGGCCTGCGAGGACACCCCAGCCCAAGCCCCCTCGCTCCCAGACACCAAGCCCCTCCCTGAGGCTGCAACCAGCCTCTCACTCAAGTCACACGGTGTGGAACTGTCAGACGTTAGCCAATCAGGCGCCAGTGTTTGATTTAGTACTGTAATTATTATTATTATATAGCTATGTGGATGTCGGTTGAAGCCTTTGTTTGTTTACAGCCGTATCTCATCGTTAGTTTTTCGTGTTCACAGGTGTGCCGAGGGATGTGCCCTCGTCCAGAAGCAGGGATGAGCGGCAGTGTGTGCTGTGTCAACATTTTGGAGACGAGGAGCCCAACGTATGTAGCCCTCCTCTAGGTTTAATCATAACCAGCTAGCTCTGCAGCCAGTCAGCAATGTTAGTTATTTACATCCAAACCCCATCACCCGTCCTATAACGCCTGCAACAGACTAGCTGGCTGTTTTTGTTCTATGGAACAAAAGTAAGGTCCATTCCAAAAGCCATTTCACGTTGTCTTTTAATGAACCTTAAATGAGCGTTCAAATGGTCACTTTGCATATTTGTAAAGTTGTTGTTTTTCCCGATGCGGACATTCGAATGTTGCTCATGGTCTTTGTCCCCACAGGCCGAGGGTCGCCTGCTGTACTTGGGGCAGAACGAGTGGGCCCATGTGAACTGCTGCATATGGTCTGCGGAGGTGTACGAGGACAACAGCGCTCTCCTGCAGGTGCACAGTGCCGTCTCTAGGGGGCGCTACCTGGTAAGGAAACTCCCATGCTAAAAGGCCCACGGCGGGTGCCGTAACGCAACCTGTCGTGGATGCAAAACATCTTCTGAACATCTAAAACATCTTCCCTCAACATGTTGTTTTAGATCATTGACTTAATGGACAGATTTGTACAGTTTTTCTTTTGTTTTTGTTTTTTCAGCGTTGTGACCACTGTAGCCAATCAGGGGCAACGGTGGGCTGCTGTCTGTCCAGCTGCCAGAGTAACTTCCACTTCATGTGCGCCCGTGCCCGGAACTGCATGTTCCAGCTGGACAGGAAGGTGTACTGCTACAAGCACCGGGACCTCGTCAGTGAGAAGGTAGGCGATCCTGCAGCTTGAGTTCTTGTCCCATCTACTTGCCTGTGCTGTGAAAAAGAATCTTTTTTGGGGTATTTTGAGAACCATGTTCACATAACCGTTAAATAATGAAGGCTGCAGTGAAAACATCAATGACCCGCCACTCCTCGTGTCACACGTGTGTTCTGCGCGGCATGCATAACTTCACACCGCTTTCCTCTCCATTGCCAGATGGTTTCTGGGAAGGGCTTTGAGGTTCCGAGGCGGATCTACGTGGACTTTGACGGCATCGCGCTCAAGAGGAAGTTCCTCATGGGCCTGGCGCCGGAAGCCATCCGGATGACCATAGGTGAGACTGAATGGCTTATAGGATATACAGTGCTTAATGTGTTTAAATGTTGCCATGTGTCTCTTTTCGCTGCCTGACCCCTGGCCCGACCGTCGTCTCTTTCTTAGGTTCTCTGCAGATCCAAAAACTGGGCGTTCTGTCCGAGCTGTCGTCCAATGGGAAGTTGTTGTATCCCATCGGCTATCAGTAAGTTATGAGTCACCGCCGATACCCACAAACACATGGCACCCACTTTTTGATTTCCCTCAATACACATTTGAGTCAGTTGAGGGACACGACACGGATGAATGCGCCCACTTCAAAACTAGGAGCGTCTTTGATGCGTTTCCTGCTTTCACCCGTCTCATCCCACGCATCAGCATCATTTCATCTTAAGACGCTCAGTGACTTCCATTCCGTCCATTCCGCCCCTTCCTCCAGATGTTCTCGGCTGTACTGGAGCACGGTGGACCCCCGGAGGCGCTGCAAGTACACGTGCCGGGTGACTGAGGTGAGCACCCCTCTCCCGGGGCAGGAACACGACCCCAGGTGGGACAAGGACGAGAACCAAACCATCATCCACAGCCCCAGCCGCCACATGGGTATGCAGAGACTACACGTCCCCCCCGTTCTTCCTTACATCTCTAGGTCCGTTCGTCTGTGTGGAGAATCAAGTTATTTACAGAGACTACAGCTTCTGGTTTAATGTTGGATAGTTACACTCAAGACCCTGGTGGTTCAGACACCGCTCTCTAGTCTGTTTTGAGATCCGTGTTTCTCCTGAATGCTGGCCATTCATAATACAGGGCAGAGATTCTCTTTTAGGTTCCACTGTCGAAAATGTGTAGACCGTGGTCTACATTTTTATTCTAGTGCAAATGTGTAACATGGATTTCATTCATATTTTGTTCCCGATCAACTACAGGCTAACAGGCAATAGAAGTGTGGTAATTACAGAGGGTGCCGAGATGATTTTGTGAATGTCACCCATTGACTTTCCTCTTCCAGAGATAGAATCTCCAGAACCGCTGAGCACCTCACCCATGGAGGTCAAGTCAAACACTCCCTCTCCAAACTCCAAACAACCAGGAGCCAGGACCCCCGGCTACGCCCAGGCACGGAAACCAGCCGGGGGCTCCTCACGACCGCTTCCCTCTCCAGGTAAACCCGGTCATCCAGGGATGGTGCGGGGGAACGGGTATCATTGGAAGATTCTCTGTTGGAAGACTAAGGGGGGGGGGAGAAAAGAAAAAGATGACCCGGTGTTAAATGGATGAATGGTTTGAGAGCGTGAGGGCAAATGGTCCTTATTGCCTATTCCTAGTTCAGCATCACTGTATTAAACACTGTGGATAAGTACAGTATGGTCGCGGTCACCAGCGTATCGCTGTACACCCGTAATCCCTCCCCTCAATCCTCTTGTTTCACGTCCGTGTCTTCATCTCTGCTTTCCATCCCTGCAGGGTCTGCTCCTCCAAAGTCCCACCCTGTCCTGACCCTGCGTGACCTGGAGGACAACCGCCGCCCACGGCGCCACTCGTCACGGAGCCGCTGCAGCTCCTCCCCCACCGAGAGCGACCCCGGCCCCCCCGCGCTCCGTCCGGGAGCTGGGGGCTCCCGGACGGCACTGTTCGGCTCGCCCCCCCGAGCCCCCCACGACCTCGCTTCCACACCGCCGTCCCCGTCGCGGCCGGGGCGCAGCTCTGCGTCCCCGCCCACCTCACCCTCCGGCTTCTCCCCGCGGCGGGGCGGCGCCACCAACACCACCACGCACTCGCCGAAGGGCCGGCAGCTGTTCAGGATCACAACGCCGGTGTCGGCCGAGGTGCCCCAGGACTTCCTGGCGTCCTCGGAGGCGGAGGAGGCGGCGGTGGCCACCACAAACGGCATCTCCCTGGCGCCGGACGGCCTGGAGGAGGTGGCACAGCTCATGGCCCAGGAGCTGCCCTACACCGTGTTCGACGCCGACACAGAGGTCGCCGTGGCGTCCATGCTCAACGCCAAGATCGAGTTCGACGAAGCGCTGCTCACCGAGAACGTGGCGCTTCACTTCGGGGCGCAGGGCGGAGCCGGTGGCGGCGGGGAGGCCGTGGGCGGCGAAGGTCAAAGCGGGGAGATGCAGCGGTCAGAGGACGGTCAGCAGCCACCGGGGGGTGAGCTGGAAGAAGACTGCAGCCGCTATTTGAAGTTCTCCCGCGTGGTGGTGGTCCGGGAGCAGAGCGAGGAGGGGGAGGGCGCACCCCAGACCATCCCCCAGCTGGACGGTGCTGACGGAGCCTCTGACAGCGACGAGAGCGAGGCGCCGGGCGCTGCCGGCGGCAGACCCTCGGATCGCCCTGACCCGAGTACGCCCACGAAAAACCTGACTGTCGCCCTGCAGAGACTGGAGTCCGTCTTTGTCGCCGCGCACCGAGAGCCGTCTTCCACGAGCCGCTCGGAGGTGCCGCCCCTCGCCGTGGAGCCCGGCGCCATCGACGGCCACCTGCTGGGCGAGGAGGTCGTCCTGGACGCCGAGTCGAGCGCACGGGAGAAAAGCCTGCTGGACCCGACCACCGGTCACTTCATAGCCACCGACGACGGCACTATAGTGCGGCTGGCTAACAAGCCGGGCCTGGTGCTGGACACCAGCACGTCCTCCACCGACTCCATGGATGACACGCCGGCGCCCAAGCCGCCCAAGCCCAACGTGGTTCACAAAAGTGCCGCCTCAGCAGCAGCGAGCGTCAAGCTCATTTACCCCAAGCCCTACGTTCCTCAGCGCAGCTCGGAGCTCAGGCTGCCCGTCGCCTCCCGCTTCCTCCACGCCACCGCCGCCCCCGGTCCCGCCGGCTCGGCGCCGCGCACGGTCACCTCCCCCATCGTCATCAACGGCCTCAGCGCCCTGCCCGTGCAGTCCGGCGCCCCGCGGGGCCAGACCATCGCCATTCGGTTCGACTCCTCCAAGCCCGGCGTGCCGCAGCCGCTGCTGATCCCGGCGCAGGCGGGCGCGTCCCACTGGGTCACGTCTGCACCCCCCGGCCCTCAAATCCTCCTGGTCAATCGCCAGGGTCAGATTCTGATCAAAGACCCCCGCTCCAACACCTACCAGACGCTCAATCAGAATTCGCCGGCCTACGGTAGGATCAGTCAAGTGGCCAAGATGCTGCACGGCGGTAACGCCTTGCAGCGCGCCGTCCCCCGTGTCATCGTCAAGCCCCGCCCCAGCTCCTCTTCCTCTTCCTCCTCTGCCACCAACGCCCCCCCAACCCCTACGCCCGTCCCCACCCCTACCCCCACCCTAACGGCCCCCCACGCCGTGGCCTTCAGCGGCAGGGTCATCGTGAGAACGTTCCCCGTCAACAACACGGCCAACGCTTCCATCGCTGCCCCGCCCGGCATCAGAGCCGGCACGGCGCAGGCCATCATCAACCAGGCCATGGCTAACCAGCGGCATGCCGTGCACCTCCAGCCCTTAATACTCAAGGCCAGCCGGCGGCCCATGCCGAGGATCCTCACGCCGACGCAGTTCAAAGCCCCGCACGTCTCGGAGGAGGTGCAGACACCGGTCGCCGTGCCGACACCCCACCCCGGCACCGGCCTCGAGGAGAAGACGCCGTGGCACCACTCGCAGGCGCACGTGAAGAGAATGGCGTCGCTCTCGGACCGGCTCGGCAGGAAGAGGTGCCGGACGGACTTCATGAGGGAGTTGTCCCCCTCCAGGGAGCCGTCCCCCTCCAGGGAGCTGGACGGCCCGCAGGAGGACAGGTGGGACACACACACACACACACACACACACACACACACACACACACACACACACACACACACACACGTCAGGTGGTCTACATGTTGTTGGACCCTCTCTCACACACTGATGACCAGAACACTGCAGATGAATGAATATGCAAATCTACAATCCAATTTGCATCATTTACTCTGTAGCTCACTCACGTAATGGCTACTTCTCCAACTGAAACGGGGTCTCAATCAAAATCCATGGGCTCTATAATAAAGCTAATCGTTGGTAAAACACACACACACACACACGGCTAATTATGATTAAAGCCGGCCAGTGTTTTCTAAACCAATTTTTTTAAAGTGTAAATGTCGGTGTGCATTAATCTCAAACACGTTTGAAAAAATATTTTTTTTACTACCGCTCGGCAATGGCGAGGTTAGAGTTAGTCGATGGCTTTCTAGTGTTTAATGGGTAGAATAGAGCAGAACACTTAAGGCTTTTAACACGTGCAAATGTACCGCAAGCGCCTAACGCACATAACTATGCCTCTGATGGGTAGAAAAATGATTTGCCATTTAATACACGGCACTTTATCCCACCTACACGAAAAAGAAGATACGGCAGCCGAAAGTGATAGCGTTTGCGTGTGTGTGATGGAAATTCCTACCGCTTAATTAAATGTCATTCATCTCGTTCAAAAAAGCATAAGCATGCCCCCTTAGTGTTGAAGGTACTTCTAACGGCACAATAACCTGCCGAATAAACCGCTGAATACATGGTGTTTTAGTATTCTCAGTGTTAGCGTTCTTCTGTTGGTATTTTTAAAGACCGAGGTTAGATCAAATACTCGTACGGTTCAGTGCTCTAGGTTCCGCCGTGAAACCTGTGGTGTATGATTATTATTTGAAAACGTAGTACGGCAATTAGGAGATAGATCGGTGGCAGCTGTCACTTTTCTGACTTGTGGCCTGTTGACCTTACGGAGGTTAAAAAGCCGTGGAGAGTGGAGTCTTGCACCCAAGGGCAGTTAGTTTTTGCAGCATGATTTTAGCCTCACTGTGCGGTCACACCAAATGATTCAGGAGCCGGCAGCCTTTCATTTGAGATCATGAGAGCTGGTGATGATGGAGCGGCGGTCACCGTAGCAACAGTGAGTGGCGCGATGTCCAGAGCGACGAGGAGAGTTTAAATAATTTGACATGCAAATTAGCGGCGGCGGCTGAAGCAGCGGCCAATAACAGAGCTGGGTTGTATTTTCTCCAGCGCTATTTTCTAGCCAACATGGAGGAGAAACTATTTGTTTCCCGGAGCTATAATATAGTCTGTTTGAAATTGTTTATTTGATCGTGCTCTACAACGAACTTGATATCGGGCACAACCGAACGCGGCGTCTGCAGCGCTGCTGGAGCGGTCCGCCTCCTGGCAGAACGCCCACAGGCGCCCAAATGAATCTTTTGGTGTGATTCTACAGTCAGATTGTTTCCTATACGAGGACTCCCCGCCCGGTGTCTAAAGCACTAAATCCCACAATGCCTTGCGCTCCTCCCCACAGATCCGGTGGTGTGAGAGTGAAGGTCCCGGCGCTGAAGGAGGTTATCGATCTGGACAGGGAGACGGTGCCGGAAAACCCAAAGATCGCAGATCCAGACTCTGCAGTACACATCAGGTTGGGGAACCCTAGCCAAGAGACGAATATTAGGATTAATAACAATGGTTACATGTTGTTTTAGTTTTTTTGCTGTGTAGAATTGTGCAATGCGTTTTACAAATACATCGGCAGTGTTGGCCAACGTAAGGAAAAGGAATAGTGACCAGTGTGTATTATTGGAACACAATAACAAGTATTGATGTTTACTCCACAGGCTTATACTGGGTTACACTCTGATGAACCAAAGTTGGCGTTTACATTCATTTTCATAACTTCCTCTTGTAACGCAACGTCCCCGTCATGTGACCCAGGTCTCACCAGGCGGACGGTGGGCCCGGCGGGACCCAGCACAGCAGCAGGAGTAGCGGCGGTGGTGGTGGTGGTGACCTTCAGGGTAAGACCAGCGTCTGGGTCAGCGCTCACCACGGAGACCTATCCGACTGGGGCCGGCATTCAGGTCGGCTGATCTCCATCCCAAACCCCTTGTCTCCCTTTTAACGTCATCACTTAAAGGACAACCAAAACCCCAACACCAACAAAGGCGCGGTCAGGGGGTTTGGTTCTCCGTGGTGACGTTAAAATGTAATTTCACAAGTAAAGCCGTAAAAATATAATAGTGTAACAATAATCGCTTCATGGGTTGGATTTCCTTTTGCCTTAAATATCCACATACAGACACAACGGACCCTCATCTGTTCCACATGATTCTTGTTTGCACACTTAGCATACTGCTTCTTAAGCGTGCAGCGTGCGCTTGTCTTGACATGCCGGGGAGAGGAAACACCCTGACACAACGTTTCCCCTCAGGATTCAGCTCCGAAGAGGAAGGCCCGCCTCCCAAACAGGACAACAGGAAGTACATGAACCAGCCCCACCTGCGCTTCGAGATCACCAGCGACGACGGCTTCAGCATCAAGGCGGACAGCATAGAGGGTACGGCCGGCTCTTCGCTGTGTTCACGCTTTGAACACTAGAGGGCATACGTCTGGGCCAAACGCTTTGTCCGTATTTCACACAATGGCGCGCTCTTAACGCTGCAACCGCTCTAACATAACGCAGCGCTAAGCCACTCTAGTCACGGCGCGTTGTGGAGTGTTTATCCATTCGACAACATACTATTTGCCGACGACAAAAGCAGCGGCGGGGGTTGCTAAGCGATGCGTTATCACCCGTGGAAAGTGGAGAATAATGGTGACTCCACGTGCATGTGAGGGTCGCAGGTGTTTGTATGTGAGGTGTACACAGGTGTCTACATGCAACGTTCTGCACAACCACACAGCAGTCCACACACATCGTCCTTCACATGTACTGAAGAGCCAGGCAGGAAGGCAGACGTGGCCACGGGCTTGTCCAATCAGGTCACTTGCTGGGGGAGGGGGGGTGGTCTCTGGGTGGGACTTCATGTCCCAGGCAGATCAGTTCAAGTGGGGGCCAAATAACGTTCAAGGATCTGTCCTCCCCCATGTGCCACCTGGGGGTCCGTGTTCTAACTGGTCTGTCCTCCCCCATGTGCTACCTGGGCGTCCGTGTTCTAACTGGTCTGTCCTCCCCATTTAACAAACTTCAGCTGAGTTTACAACATGCACGTCATGGTTCACACACTCTGCAATTGATTAACTTCAGTGGCGTGGCGTGCGGTGGTCGACGGCGTGCTGGAGGCGCGGGCGGGCTTCCATCTGCGGCAGCTGCCGCTGGGTGTGGCGAGCGGGCCGCGCATGCTGGGCGTGCTGCACGACGCCGCCATCTTCCTGCTGGAGCAGCTGGAGGGCGCGGGCAGCTGCAGGCGGCACCGCTTCCGCTTCCACCGCTGCGACGACGCCGAGGAGGAGCTGCCCCTCAACCCCAGCGGGTGCGCCCGTGCCGAGGTCTACACGCGGTACGGGAGCACCACACGCACGCGCACACACGTCCAAATACACACGCACACACACGTCCAAATACACGCATGCACATTTGTAGTCTGTAACTGGTATATAAAATGGCTGTATATGATGGGGGAGGGAAACGTATCGTCGGTAGTTAAGCCAGCCCACTTCCACGCGTTGTCATCGGCAGCTGAAACGTTAGGCTAAGAGACCTTGACGTGTCTACAACACCCTGCTCCTCTCCTCACGCCCCACACAGGAAGTCCACCTTTGACATGTTCAACTTCCTGGCGTCGCAGCACCGGCAGCCGCCCGACATGTCGGCGCCCTGCGATGAAGAGGACGACGACTTCCCGCTCAAATCTTCCAGGTGAGCGCGCCGTGGCCGACCTCCCGCAGGCCATGTGTTTCAGCCCTTCTGACTTTCACACAGGCGAAGAAGCGCCGAAGGACGATGTGTACATACGATCTATATAACGAATGCACTTTGTGTCTTTGTCGACGTGTGTATTATTCATCCATTCATGTTCTTGTTGCGGGTCTCCCTTCAACAGACGTGCCACCAGCACGGAGCTTCCCATGGCCATGCGCTTCAGACACCTGGAGAAAACATCCAAGGAGGCCGTAGGGGTTTACAGGTGATTATCGACAGACTGACCGCCCCTACTGTAATAGTCATGATGTTCCTCCTGGCTAACCGTCCTACGCTCTGTGCTGGCGCCAGGTCTGAGATCCACGGCCGCGGTCTGTTCTGCAAGAGGAACATCGAAGCGGCGGAGATGGTCATCGAGTACGCCGGCAACGTCATCCGAGCCGTGCTGACCGACAAGAGGGAGAAATATTATGACAGCAAGGTCAGCCGTGGGGTCCTCGTCAATATCTTGAATTACTCTCCCCCGGGGTTAATAAAGTCACTCCTGTGTCATATCGCTGATTATTGAATGTCAATATTGGAATGGCCAAAAAACAGATGTATCGGCCGGGATTTTGGTTCATAAACTGGACCGGTGTTGCTGCTGTGTTGCTGTTAACGCATGCAGAAATGAAGCATAATGGTGGGACGTAACTTCCAACACAACAGCCCCCTCGCGGGAGGTATTACATGCAGATAGACATGTTTTGATCCGTCTGTCTGCACAGTACAGTACATGGTGCGAGGCCTGGTCTAAACCTGTCAGCGATCAGAAAAGGCCTGGTTGACCTGATGCGTCATTGTCCTTCGGTTACGTTAGACACATCGCTAAGTCTGTATGACGGCAAAATATAAATCAGGGTAGATTCAAATGCAATGTCTCCGGTCTTCCGAGAGATTTAACAAAATGTGTAGTGTGTGATTGGCTGTATTATATGTATAGTGGGTATTACGGGTGTGAATCTTTTGGTATCTCACGATTCGATTTTGATTCTTGGGGCACGATTTGATTCAAAATCAATTCTCGATTCAGTACATTCGGTACACATTCAGGGGCGCTAATTTTATGTTTAGATTATATCGTTTTAATATTTAAGTTATATCAACTGAGCAATAATGTAAACACACAAAGGCAATAGGAAAAAAATAAATAGCAGATGTGTTTTAATTTAAGTTGTGAATCAGAATCATAGAAGATAAGAATCGCGATTCTTATGTGAATCGTTTTTTCTTTCTTCTCCGTACACCCCTAGTGGGCGTGGCTGTGATGTCACAGATGGCTCGTATTGCGTTTTGTACGTGCACTGCGTTTCCCATCGCACTTTTACCGTTCACGCCACCCCCGTGCACGACAAATAAAGTTGTATATTCTAGACTCGTAACCCCGCGTCTCCCCCCCCCTCCCCCGCAGGGCATCGGCTGCTACATGTTCCGCATCGACGACTTCGACGTGGTGGACGCCACCATGCACGGCAACGCGGCCCGCTTCATCAACCACTCGTGCGAGCCCAACTGCCACTCGCGCGTCATCAACGTGGACGGCCACAAGCACATCGTCATCCTGGCGCTGAGGAAGATCTACCGCGGCGAGGAGCTCACCTACGACTACAAGTTCCCCATCGAGGACGACGACAGCAAGCTGCGGTGCAACTGCTCCACCCGGCGCTGCCGCCGCTTCCTCAACTAGAGCCCCGCCCCCTCAACTAGAGCCCCGCCCCCTCCACCCGGTGCTGCCGCCGCTTCCTCAACTAGAGCCCCGCCCCCTCCACCCGGTGCTGCCGCTTCCTCAACTAGAGCCCCCCCCCCTCGGTCCTCTCTCCTCCACGCACAGACACACACACACACACACAAGGTGGCCATCTTGCTTTTACTACTTGAATTTCAAAGGTAAGACCTCGGTGGGACGCTAGTGACTCAGCCAAAAGAAAAGCCAACCTCGCCGGTTGATTGAACGAGCACCTTCTTTCAGACGTTTCTTTCAGGGATCGCCACGCCTGCGTTTCTTTCCTACTCCTGCTGTCCTCTCCCAAGGCCGTGGCGATGCTGCGCTGCCACGGCCGTCCGCCACTTCCTGGGGCGGGAGGGTTTGTTTGAGCACGAGGACTCAGGCTGGCTGGACTGTCGCTCTCGGATGACGTGCAGGTGTAGTCTTTGTTTGAACGACCCTGCAGTGCGGCCCAAGCGAGGCCCTCTCTGGAAACGCAAACAGGCGCCCGGCGTTCCTTTGAGACGAGAACCGTTGAGTGAGGCGACTGGTTCCCGTGCGGCCGGGGGTTTTCCCGAGCTTGCCCGGGTGCAAGTGTCATTGCTCGGTTTTGCTCTGTTTGTCAGAGACAGCGTGCTGGATATGAGAGGAGGATGAGATGACTCATTAGCACCTTACCCCCCCCCGCCTCCCGCTGTGTCCTCTGCTAGCATGGCTGTACATAGCGGACAGGGAGGAGCTTTTTGTTTGGGGATGAAATGAAAAAAAAAAGAACCCGTTTCCTTTCGACCACCTTGTGTACATTTTTAGAGCAGCGATGTTTTAAAAAGTCTTTAACAGTCCTGAACACAACTCTACGATACCGGCGGTGGCGGTGATATGGTTAGTTTAGTTATGATTATAGTTTAAGGTTGTTTCGTCACGGTCACAATGTTTTTATGCGTACAACAGCTTCTGTGACCAAAATGAGCTGCTTGATTTCTTAGTTTTTTTTGCTTTTAATCTTGAAATATTCCCCCCCCCCCCCCCCCCCCCCCCCCC
>OOFB01021440.1:10832-22607 GCA_900323305.1 Trachyrincus murrayi
ACTACTTTCACTTTACTTTTCTCTGTGCTATGTGTGTGTGTTGCGTTGTGTTGCATGCACACTCAAACACACTTTTTGACAGCTGAACTTCAGAAGACTCTGGGTGTGGGTATGTGTATATGTGTGTGTGTGTGTGTGAGTGTGTGTGTGTGTTTTTGTCTGTGTTTCTGTGTGTGTGTGTGTGTGTGTGTGTGTGTGTGTGTATGTGTATGTGTGTGTGTGTGTGTGTGTGTGTGTGTGTGTCTTGTGTATTTGCATCAGGGTAGGGAGTACTTTCTCTTTCCTCAGCTGAATCTTCAATAAGAGCGGGAACTCTGGTGGGAAATCTATTGGCAGCAGATTCAGAAGATTACGGAAATTCAGCCTAGCGGGAGGCGGTAAAAAAGGTGGAGGAAAATAAGGGCTTGATATCACCCGGAGAGAGGGTAAAAAAAATAGGAATAAAGAGTGTGGTGCTGATCTTTCGACCTTGTGGTTGTGGTACGAGGCTTCGCCTCTCTCGCGCCTTTGGCTCAGCCAGATGGGGAAAACTAGTCGAGCGGTTGCTGTAACACACAGCAATGTGCACGTGTGCACAGAAAGGCAGTCGAATGTGCCCCGTTTCCCCCTGCGGACCACACACAAACACCATGTGAACATGGGTAACGCATGGCCACGGGTCAGCAATAAGGCGCATACAGAGAACAGCTCTACGGTTGTTTTTTATATTAAAAAAGTTGCCACATATAAATCCCGGGTTAAGTGTTTTGTCATGAAACGTCACGATTAGGGTAGGATAAAAAACCCATTACCGTGTTCTCGTTGTACACCGCATGCTGGACCAACACCCACGAGAGCACGCCAGGTGGAAATGCCAACGGACCGTGACAAATCTACCACAAGGTGCAAGGTTCAGGTGTGGAAGACGTACAGCGTGCATGGCTGGTGAGAAACAGGAAATGCTGGGCCCAGAATCGGCCCCCGAGAGAAGTGTAGTGGTGACCTTACTTGCTCCAAAATGAAGAGATGGGTCCAAAGATGGGCCCAAGTTTGCTGTGGACCCATCTAGTGATACCTCTGTATCGCAGGGCAAAGCAGGAACAGGGGCCTAATACTACCGACAACCTCAGGTGTACAAAAGCAAAACATCTAAATCCTGCCGCTACAAAGGGTTTCTTATGGCTGTGTGGATCAAGTGTGTCAAACGATGTGCATTTTACCTAAGTGGTACAAATATGGTGTTCTGTTGCTCTAAAAATGTCAAACTTTATAATGAACAGAGACGATGCAAACATATGCTTCTATACTTCACTGAGCGTTTAGCTTCAGAGCCATCAGTCTCAAAAAATGGTCTGATTTGATTTATTGTCATACTTTTGGTTATCCTCCTGATCAGCTAGATCTGAAGAAGAAGTGGTGATGGTGGTGGTGGTGGTGGGGTGTGTTGTTGCAGAGATATAGACAACGACAGAGAGCGCCAGAGCTGTTTCATTAGCCGATTGAAGGAGCTGTAATGTGAAGGCCAGTTGAGATGGCTACTTAACTCTGATAGGCCATTAGCTATTCATCCCTGCTGGCCTATTCACGCCAGATATGGAAAACGCAATCATGCAAATCACACTTCGATCAAAGCCTTTCATAAAGAAGTGAATGCTGACGGCAGGTTTTCTGGGGTGCGGTTAAGAAGGTGTAGAAGGCGGGGAGAGGGAGGGGGGGGTGGGTGGGGTTTGGGGGGGGTGGGTGTGTCTAGGGGAAACGGCAGAGGCACGGTTAGACAGGATGTGCTAAAGGTTGAGTAGGTACTGTTAGCTAAAGTGACTGAGATATTCTCACGTTGTGCTGCCGGGCCCTGGGGTTAGCTCAAATGTGTTCTTATTCTCTCATTGTCTTCTTGTCTTCTTTGCCAACATGACACAGTGAGTGAGGGTGACTTCGGGTAGCGTGTTAGCGGTTAGATACAGTCTCACAGCTTCCTCATGTTGGAAGTTTTGAATGATATCCGGCTAGATCATGTATTTATACTAGTACGAAAACTGCTAAAAGGACAATCCTCATAAAAGAGTATAGTGTGAGGAATCTGATATAAACCAAAGTGAGAACCATTTTCATGGTTGTGCTTCGTTTTCTAAACATTGCAAATATTGCATGGAAGCGGATGAATGATGCTTGTTCCTTTCTTGTGTATATGAACATGCTTTTGGTTTCATTTGTCAAATATTGGGAGTATTGAGCATCAAATATGCTGCTTTCATCCTTTTCACGTTGCACATTAAGGCGCTTCCTGTGTACACAGCAGATGGGGTATCACTGTTCAGCCTGATTCGTCACTCTGAGCAATTGAACCTGACAGAGTGAGTTTCCCAAAAATACGTTTATCGCTCCTCATAAAAAGACTCCATCAGCCCTCAAAACGGAGGGATTAGCATATTCACCTAGCGCTAGCTGACGGTGCAGTGCGCTTGAAATTAGTTAGCCTATAACTGGACACCATTTCATTAGAGAGAGAGAGAGAGATGGGGACGGAGAGAGGGGGACGGAGAGACGGAGAGAGAGAGGGAGAGGGACTGGGTAAGCAGTGAGATGGATGTCTCTTTTGCCACCTCGTGAAATATGTAATACATCTTCATTTTAACGGGCATTGTAAATGTCAGGGTGCAGATCTTCTCTTAATGAAAAGATCACCCAGCGTCCAAAGTTTGACAAATGCATTTAGTTTAGTCCCAAAACTGGGGAGTTGTCTCCCCAGACCCGGGCCATTTGATTAGAAACACGGACAGTCCCGCCGTGTAGTAAGGGGCCAAAGTTGAAAAGGTAAGCATTCATAACCTGCTTCTCTGAAACATACTGTTTTCATAATGAGCCTGTGATCGGTGTGCTATATAGTTCTCTGTGTTGCACACTGTAGAAAACCTAGAAACCTAGTTTTTTTCTTCTACGGTGACCGGCACCCATCGGACAATCCCCGTGTGCAATGCATAATGGCCCTTGATGGGGATGTAACGTTTTCTCACATAACTCATGACAAAATGTACCGGTTTATGACCGGGCGTTTTAAATTATTGATCAGCCTGAGAGGTTTGTCTGGGCCTGCTAGGGCCGATAAGAGGGCGTGGGGGGTGTGGGTGGGGGTGGTGCTCTGCAACTGTGTTACCTCAAACTTTGTCCACATAGCTTCACACCCGGCTGTTCTTAAGTGTACGGCCGGCGAGCAGAGAGGCCGCTTCCCATGCCGTGGCTCCAGATCCAACACGCACCAGAATCTGAAATATAACAGATGCTGTTGCATCACCGTTTGGCATCACACCTCCCCACTGTACCGTGTGTGCAGGTTGGCCGACCCTGAACCTAGGGGGAGGGGGCATGCCAACTTGTGATGATTTAATGTGCCTGATCAATTTTGATAATTTCACGTGCCACTTTAACTTCTACGTATACACTGAGGAGGACAGAAGACTTTTCAACAAAGTTATTTGAAAAGAAAACACCAAAAGCAGTTAGTTTATCTCTTACTTACTTGGGGAAAAAAATGGTTACTATCACAATTCACAAGAACAGTGCTCCCAAAAGCAATCGTTCAAATCTTTCAAACATATATCTGTAAAAACTTTTTATAGGTTTATATGTTGGTGTATTGTCCGAGTCTCAGATATCCACTCATGTGTTCAGCAGTCCCAACTAGTTGTATTTTGGTGGACATATCGCTTAATAACCCTTTCAATTAATTGGATTCATCAACAAGCCGTCATCATTATACAATATACATAGTTTAGTAAGGGTAGTTTCACGAGGGATTGACAACCTCTTATGTCTTAATATTGACAGGGTTCAATAGGTAGGTAAGAATATCATATATATAGAATATCATAAATATAGTTTAGGATTAAAAGAAATCTGGAAATACATGGAAAAGTCAATCTTAACTGACTTTCTTCATTGGCATCCATGAAATATGCAAATCCTTCCAACAGTAAGTGGCGATATTTGATCCTAGATTGGGACGAGCGGTGAAGCGGTAACTGGCCCTGTGTGATTGTGGTAAGGTTGCGGTAAGGTTAGCCAGGGCCCGAGGATACAGGAATAGAGCACACATACTGGCACAGTGTGCTCTCCCAGTCCTTCTGGGAAGCTTGTCCCCGCGCTACTCTTCCCAGGGTTTTATGCTAACTTCCCTCAGTGTCTTTGACAGCAATTTATCCCCGAAAGCTTGATGATATGTAGGACTATTAGTGCCTGTACACTTTCACAAATTGTCCCCACAGAGTGTGAGAGAGAGTGTGTGAGTGAGTGTGAGAGAGAGTGTGTGTGTGTGTCTGTGTGTGTGTGTGTGTGTGTGTGTGTGTGTGTGTGTGTGAGAGTGAGAGTGAGAGAGAGAGAGAGAGAGAGAGAGAGAGTTTGAACCATGCACAGTCACTTAGGAGAATCAGCACACACCCCCATCTCTTTTTTGGCTGTGCCGCTCTTAATACAATACATACATTCATATTGTTAATCTCTGTGGTCCGTCCATCTGTCTGTCTGTCTGTCTGTCTGTCTGTCTGACCGTCTATCCGTCTCAATTACAGGCCTTCCATACATAGTTGGGGAAATTAACGTGACGTGAATAATAGATGAGGTTCTTAATTGATCAGCTCTTTGTTCACGGCCATATTGCAGCGGTATAAATACCATCCAGCCTCCGGAATCAATACACTCAACTATTAGAACGCAGGAGAAATGGAGGCTGTGTTCTGGGGTGTGCCATTACAGCTGATGTGTCATCGATTTCAGGGCAAGGGGAAATACAAAAGTTGTTTAGAACAATCTGCGGGGCATTCCTCACAACGAGAAGGACACGATTAGGTGAACTACGCTTAAGATTTACCGCGAGCATTGTAGAATTATGATTTTCTTTTTTGTGTTTGTTACATTTTTAAACAGTGTAAAATATGACCACTTAATTAATTCACGTTTCAATTTGATATTTGGAATTAATTTAAGGGTTGTAATAGTGGTCATGGTGTGTGTATATATATAGCTTTCATTACTTATTTTATTTCTAAATATACCCTACATTCAGCTTCTTTCAAGCAATCAATTTATTAGAGATAATTAAACGGAGAGAGATGTGAGGGCGGGTAGAAAATAGAAAGATGGTGGAAAGAGCGAGGGGGAAAGAGAGACTTAACTAATGCCTTGATTGCTAATGGCTTTATTGGAATGATACCAGTTATTAATTATTCCCTCCCTCTTTAAGAGGCGAGCAGTGGGTAAAACAGCAAGGTTGAGTAAAGGCAGGAGACCAGCTGCAATCTGTAACATGCTGTCTCCAATAATAGCCCGAGGACAGCTCTAACTGATCACTGCATGTCTGTTTGCTAATGTAAAGAGATCTGTGTGTGTGTGTGTGTGTGTGTGCGTGTATTAGTGTCAATGCACACGCACACGCACTCACAAAATGAATAGGCCCTCTTGATGTGCCCTGGAGCGTGTTGGTGCACGCTCGGCTGTGCTGCCTTCGTAGCGGCTGTACGCGTGAGTTGACGCGCGTGGAAAGGCTGCTAGCCGTCGTCAGTCCTTCCCTGGGCGTTTTATCAAAAGACGTAGACGTGGACGTTCCCCCTCTAAACTCCCCCTAGCTTTACTTCGTTCCTCCTCCTCCGCTTGGAATCAGAGCAGCCCGGTGAGGACTGTTCTCTGGTCTCTTGCTGCTTCCTTCAGAGAGACACGAAACATCACTGGATGTAGTCCAGAGTGTGTGTGGTGCTGGGTGTCGTGGTAGTAGGGTGGCACAGGCACGAGAATCACAATATATATATATATATATATATATATATACGTATATATACTATAATATGATATATATATACTTTTGTATTTCACTGTATATATTTTTAAATGTCACAAATGTTTGCTTTCATTCTTAGGCCAAATACACACACACACACACACACATGCACACACATGCACATGCACGTGCACACATGCGTGTCCTGAAATGTAGTGAACAGATAGCAATTGACCAATTCCTTACTAAACCCGTGGCCCCGATCTTTCCCCTGTAATTCGGAGCAGACGCTCCTCCCTTTGTGTAGAATTGGCTTCACGGCACACCGTGGATCGTCACCAAACCACGGAGTAGAAGGCCCAGAATTTATGTGCATCTGCTGAATCGGTGCGCTCTTCCCAAAGTCGTTGCAGAAGACTTTTCCATGGAATAAGAGGCGATGGTGGGAGCACACACAGAGAGAGAGAGAGAGAGAGAGAGAGAGAGAGAGAGAGAGACTGCTAAGATTGCTCTGTAAAGGTCAGCTTTACCTCTTTCCACCAGCAATTAACACTTCAGACAGGTGGGGGAAATGGAAATGACATGTAGAAAATGGAAACGATTAAAAAGAAAACACCGTTGAGAGAAACTAAAGACTGTAAGACAGACTCAATAAATTGGATACAGGGCCATGAGTAGCAGTTTTTGTTAATAAGATGTTACATTTTATTAGCACCTCGCCTTGGTTCTACATTTAAGTACACATCACAATGTTCCATGTTCCACAATATATACAGACAATTTGGTCAAAATTATATTTTTCACTTATATGTATTTGACCAAAATATATTATTTGACATATTACACCAAAACATTTCTTCAATCTCTACAGACATAATAGTACTACAATACAATAATACTAAAAATGTTCAAATCTTACAACGCACAATTACAGCTGACCAGCTTCGGGTTAGAATTTTTGTAAGGTCACAATAGGATTTTTGTAAGGTCACAATAGAGGTCACAATAGGATGTTTGTACGGTCGCGATAGGATTCAAATGTTTCAAGCAAACAGCAATAACGGCATGTCCGCTAAACAATCCTGGCCCACCTCAAGGCCCTCGCTTAATCGCAGTCTACCGTCTACAAAAAGGCACAAAAACCTGCCCTGCAAAAGTGTACTGTACAGTTTTAAAGGTTTGCATTCGCGGGGACAGACCCTCGGAGAGCTCTCCGTGTGCCCTTCATCAATTCTAATTGTGGCTGGATTAGGTACCGTGAAGAATCCCTTGCCACTGCCACCAATGTTGAGTCGGAAGGTGTCTGCATATAAAGATGGAGTGTCAAACGTAGTGTGTGTGTGCGGACGGAGCACATAGTTGCTGCCAGAGGACCTTGTTAGGCTAATGATCTCATTCATAACCGAGACGACGACTTATCAAGAGGACAACACGCACACACACACTAATCCCCCATTGGGTACGATGTGTGCGAGAGACACGAAATAATGAAAGGAGCGGGAAAAGGGAAGAAGGATTGTGTTTGTATGTGTGTTTTTTATTTTGGGATGGATGGATGCATCCTCTTAGCGCTGCCCAAGGGGGGCCAAGGGCATGGTTAATTAAAAGACCCTCTCTCTCTGTGGGTCTCAATATTGATAGGGTGTGTGTGTGTGTGTGTGTGTGTGTGTGCGCGTGTGTGCGTGCGTGTGCGCGTGCATGCGTGCGTGCGTGCGTGCGCACGTGTGTGTGTCTGGGGCAGATTCCGATCCTATTTGTCAAGTTGTTTGATGTTACTTTACGAGGCCTTGGAGATTTGTAGGGCCACAAAAGGATCCTCGTCTGCAGCCAATGGGATCAAAGCCACCAGACCGGATCTTGGAGTCAGCCCCAAGTCACAGACACATACTGTCTGAGTAGGGTTGGATTTGTGTGTGTGTGTGTGTGTGTGTGTGTGTGTGAGAGTCTGTCTGCATGTGTGTGTGTGTGAGTCAGTCTGCATGTGTGTGTGTGTTTTGATGCATAATTTGGTGATCATTTGTCTGGGCCGAGATCCCCTCCGTGTACAGATTTGAGAAGCGTGTTTAAGAAGCGTGTTTCCGAGCGAGCTCTTGATGATGTCTGACATCGCTCTGCTGAATACATCACGGCACTTTTGACACGACCGCATGTGATCGTCCCTCGTCGTCTAAGTGGGGAACAATGTTGAACTAGCGGGAGGGGGAACTCCTGCTAGTTTCTTCCCATGTTAGATTGATACTTCAAAAGGTCTCACGTCAAGCGTGTCACTGGCAAAGCTCGGCGTCTATCTCGATGATGTGAAACGCGATCCTCTATCGAGAGACGTGTCGTCTCGATTGGCAGGGTGGCATACTGTTAAATATTTAATGCATATTTAAAACAAATCCAGAAAACTCCATGAAGTGCAAAAATGCTAAATCTTAAAAGTGAAACTGCTGTTATTGACGGTTTCTGCCTTTGACATAAAAATGATAATTAATCCCAAGGATAAAAGGTTAATGTTGTTTTTGTGTAGCAAACAGACATGCAATAAACTAATTAAAGAACCAACCGTTGCATTACTTATTCTACAGTTGAAATCAAACATTTTTTAAAACGAAGGGACGATTTTTTAAAATTTTTACCATCAAACATTTCCTCATCATCTCTTCATCTTTTGTACCTTTTGTAAATTTGACCTTGGGCTGATCCGCTTCCACTGTTATGCCCAGATATTAGAAACAGACCTACTGACAACTAGGGTCAAATTCTGTTGATATTTAAAACAACCGTATTAAGGTTGATATGTGTAATTCAGTAATTACAGAGTGTAGGTCTGTAGGTTCAGGCTAAAACATCAGCTTGTAGTTAATTATTTGGACACTTGCTTTTATTCTTTGCTCAATTCCCTCTTCTGATTCACCGCTTGTGGTCCGGTGCTGCAGTCCAGCGAGTTCTGTGCTGAGCCTCAGAGTCCAGTGTCTTGTTGTGTTGTCTCTTTATGTCTCCCTGACGGAGACAAGCTCATTAGTTCCTACTACCACCACTTCTGGAAGAGACACTCAATTCCTTCTCGTACTGATCTGACACACACACACGCACATACACACACACACACACACACACACACACACACACACACACACACACACACACACACACACACACACACACACACACACACACACACACACACACACACACACACACACACACACACACACACACACAGGCAGATGTACACATACACACACACACACACACACATGTATACACACACACACACACCCAGAGTGTAAGACCACTTGACCTTGGTTGCTATGACAGCAACAGTAATGGCTGCATGGAGGTGTCTGCGTGTGTCTCTTTGACGAGTCCCGCAGGCACCCCAGTTTAAACCAAACCATGCTCAGTGTGTGTGTGTGTGTGTGTGTGAGATGATGATTAATGCCTCTGTTTTGAAAGCCAACAGAGAATTGTTCTGTTTGCTTCTCTGTGTGTGTGTGTGCGCGTGTGTGCGTGCGTGTGTGTGCGTGCGTGCGTGTGTGTGTGTGTGTGTGCGTGAGATGATGATTAATGCCTCTGTTTTGAAAGCCAACAGAGAATTGTTCTGTTTGCTTCTCTGTGTGTGTGTGTGCGCGTGTGTGCGTGCGTGTGTGTGCGTGCGTGCGTGTGTGTGTGTGTGTGTGTGTGTGTGCCTCAGTAGTTGTCATGCCTCATAGCTGGCTAGCTGTCATCTGTATGGATGCTCTCCATGCTTCTGACAGCTGAAACTAAGTCCCTGTTGCTCGTCATCCTCTTTAGGTGTGTGTGTGTGTGTGTGTGTGTGTGTGTGTGTGTGTGTGTGTGTGTGTGTGTGTGTGTGTGTGTGTGTGTGTGTGTGTGTGTGTGTGTGTGTGTGTGTGTGTGTGTGTGTGTGTGTGTGTGTGTGTGTGTGTGTGTGTGTGTGTGTGTACACGTATGTGTGGGGTTGTGTGTGTGTGTGACTGTGTGTGTGTGTGACTGTGTGTGTGTGTGACTGTGTTTGTTAATTTATTTGTAAATTTGATTCATTTGATGCACCCTTCTCGTCTAGTTCACGTTGCCCCATGTCATCTTGATCCTGGGCCTCATCTGGGGTCATCTGAGTTCAAAACATGGCTCCGGTTGTTGCCATGCGGTTACTTGGTCTCTGAGCAACACAGGAATTAGGAAGACACTCAGAGCCTTCGCTAATTGCTGCTCTCCACCTCGCAGTAAATGCGCCCTTGTATCAGAAAGGTTTTCTCGTTATTGCATTGGCATGTCATGATATGGCAGAGCAACAGAATAATTCAACATTATCTCTCCACCATAACACACTAGCACCAATCAGCGTATTTCAACTTTCATTTGTTGTTGTTGTTGTTGTTGTATATTTTTCTGATTATATTTTTATTAATAGACACTAGATTTGCCTCATGTTTTACATCTTGCATCCTTTCTCTTTGTTGCTGTAGACTTGGCAATGTTCAAATCAAATCTTTCATGAATAAGCTGCTAATGTAAATAATAATAATAATAATAATAATAGTAAATATGTAAAATGGCAGCTCTCTGTATGACGTGTATGACGGGTGCTTATAATTCTCTTTTCTCTTTGACTTCTTAACCGGGCAAAAAGATGTTTACTCAAATGGAAAAGCTGTGATTTCTCCATCACTGTAATGAATATAAAATGTATTTGTGTTGTAATTGTATTATTTGTTTAGATTTTAATATCGGTTTAGGGATATTAATATTGTGCTTTGTTTGCCTACCTTTGTCTTAAAGGCCTTATAACAATACAGTCATTCCAGTAATTCCACGCATTTTAAATTCACATTAATCTCTATTCTTGTTAGGCTATTGTTAGGCTATCACAGCCACATTATTAAATTGTCATGGTGTCACATTTTCTTAGGTGCAGTAATTAACTAAAATGTTGTAAAAACAAAATAAATCATTGTTGGATTTCTTAATAACCGTTTGCTAATGTCACTGTGTTTTTGGTTAATCAGCCTCTTATGGTTGCTAAGCAATACAAGATATGCTCCACTCAGTTCTGTATAGATAGCATCTATGGATCGGTTAGTATTTCTAATTTAGTTGTGTATATTTGTTATATCTAATCAACATGCCTTGTGTTTTTCTTGCATGTTGCTGCCGATGCTGCCGGTCGTGACGACTCCAGGTAAGAACAATGTTTCTCAAACTTTTGCGGTTCTCTCTCAAGGTACTGTCTTCATCAGACAAAACACTGAACTCGGTTTGTTGATTCTACTATTTAGACAGGTCCAGAGACTTTCTTCTTTCTGCACCACTTCTATTTCCCCGTTCCCACTGCGGCTGTGTAATGGTTTAATTTTAATTCCTCACTTCTGTTTGTTGGCTACACACAAGTTTAACAGCTTAACTCAGGTCAATCATTGTGCCAGCTTTGGCTTGAACGTCTCTTTTTTTGACATTTTTCATTAGTTTCTCTGGCAATTTTTGGCATAATCACAAGCTGTGGACACACATGTGTACACACACACACACACACACACACACCTCGGTTTTGCTTCAGCCAGCCTATGTCAGTCCAGTCGTAGCTATCGGGGTCACACAGTGCTCCGGTCAGGTGTGAGGCTGTTGCCATATTTCCGCCGGTGCTGACCGTGGCCAACCACAAACATCACCACATTAGGAGGCAGTAGTCAGCGTTCCTGGCCTGAGGAGAGCTGGCCTCCTGCTTTAACTGGCCTCCTGCTTTAACTGGCCTCCTGCTTTTTCACTGGCCCCACCTCATGCCAAACATGCCTGGAAATTGACAGGCATGCCAGGTATTTCAGCTTGAGGTGGTGCACTGTGTGTGTGTGTGTGTGTGTGTGTGTCCACACTTGTGCTTGTGTATGTATAAGGGTGTACAGGTGTGTGTGTGTTGTATTTCCAGTCAGTACCCAGGTGGGTCATGGCAAAGTAGCACGCGGGCACTGCTGTGGCAGATTTTCCCAGAGTGCAGTTCATCTTAGGAGTTAATGCGATTAGTGGGCACAGAGAGAGAAGGGAGATAT
>OOFB01021453.1:0-10367 GCA_900323305.1 Trachyrincus murrayi
TGTGTGTGTGTGTGTGTGTGTGTGTGTGTGTGTGTGTGTGTGTGTGTGTGTGTGTGTGTGTGTCTCTCTCTCTCTCTCTCGCTCTCTCTGTCTCTGTGTCTCTCTCTCTTCTGTAGGCCGTGGGAGAATGGCAGGTGTCTTGGGCCAGTGTGGCTCCCTTGGAAGAAACAGCAGCTGGTCAGGACCCCTGGCAAGTGTCTGTGTGTGTGTGTGTGTGTGTGTGTGTGTGTGTGTGTGTGTGTGTGTGTGTGTGTGTGTGTGTGTGGGTGTGTGTGAGAGAGAGAGAGAGAGAGAGAGAGAGAGAGAGAGAGAGAGAGAGAGAGAGAGAGAGAGAGAGAGAGAAAGAGAAAGAGAGAGAGAGAGAGAAAGAGACATAGAGACACACAGAGAGAGAGAGAGACCGGGAATAAAGAACATGGGTATGAGTTAGGTAGAGCCTGAGGTTAAGAAAATAATTAAAAATGATTAAACTAATATCAAATGATCTGTTACAACATTACCATGTAGTCAGTAGTTGGTAAGTACAAAAACTGTACAAACAGGCTGAGCACCCGTTGTCAAATACTCTGATGAGGATACATATTGGTTCTAATTCAGAATGTCAAAGTGTCCCGTCAGGTTCAAAACAATGTTTGTGTTAAATTAAAACGCTCATTTTCCATTACAGAAAACATGTAAATGATACTGAAGCGGAATTATTAAAATTCCATGCTTTCAAAAGAGAGACGTCTGAACACGTATTACACACGTGGAATATAATACATATTTATGCTCATTTACATGTATGTTCATTGTTTTAAACGTACATCACTCTCTCAGGCACCGTCGTCTTCACCGGGTTTTCTCCGGTTGTGTGACAATCAACTCCAACGGCGTTCATCGTTTCATCGCCACGGCCTTGCGACACCCTGCTCTGACATACAGTGTTCAACCTGGATAAATAAACGTTCAATGAATAATAACAACAACAAATGCAATTGATGAGGTCATGGTCTGTCTCTCTACCTATAATAGTAATTTGATATCTAATAACAATAAATAAATAAAGGAATTAATAAATACACACACACACATCCATGTGTGTGTGTGTGTGTGTGTGTTATAATAAATCATTTGAATGATATATGCGCTGGTGGTAGCAGCTCATATCCACAGCCAACCAGCGCTAACCCCATGAGTCCAACCACCACACGGGCCTGGCCCTCTGACAGCCCACAACTCGCACTCTGAGTAACAGATGCACATGTTCTCAATCCCACGTCATACACACACACACACACACACACTGACAGACACATGCAATAGGGACAATGGGGACGGCCGCTCAACGGATCCGGAGGGGGATGGGGCGGGAGGGTATGGGGGGGAATATGTGTCATGATTCTTGACGGCTGCCTTTTCTTTTTTTTTCTGGGCAGCCCATTGGCTAATTCCAGTTTTTTTCTCGCTGATGGACTGATCTGTGTGAAGGAAGTGATTCTGACTGTCGACCAATCATCAGCCAAACACTGCAGCACATGCGTAATAATCTAAGCCATCGCTCGTTAACAGAGAGGGTTTGGGATTTCTAGTTGTTCTATGAACACAGCTTTAAGTGGAATTGAATGGAGGGATAGCCGAAGGGTGTGATGGCTCATCGTGGCCTGAAGGGAATCAAAGTGGAGAAAAAGCAGATGACGTCTTATAGGCAACAATAACAACCACAATGTTACACACACCTTTAGGAGTCATTGACATAAACACTGCCATGGCCTAATAGCGCCTAATAGCAGCTATCAGGATAATGAGAGAAGTATATTGGATGTATGACAAATGGGTGACTAATTATTTGGTTTGTGTTGATTTAGTTTGTAAACACAGGCCATGTCTAGAAAGTGTAGCGGTGTTGTTGTATGAGAGACAAACATCATTGTTTGTCTCTGGAAAAATTAGACAAAGAATGTTTAACCAATCAGCCATCTGGATTTGTCTGTGCATTTGAATGCATTGACCTTTGTGTGACACTGTGTGTGTGTGTGTGTGTGTGTGTGTGTGTGTGTGTGTGTGTGTGCATGTTCATTGTGAATATGTGTAGGCGTGCATATTGTGCACACACACCCGTGTGTGTGTGTGTGTGTGTGTGTGTGTGTTGTCTTCCTTGTGGTTTCCTTGTGTTTGTGGTGGTGTGCTTGGCACCTGTTAACGGTGCCAAATAATGTGCCGTTCTAAAATTTTAATCACCTGCAAGTGCAAAACAAGAGCAATGCAATCAGCACATAATTAGCACAGCAATTAACACCTCTCTCTCTCTCTCTCTGTCTCTCTCTCTCTCTCTCTCTCTCTCTCTCTCACTCCACCAGAGCACACCAGAGCTCACACATTCTGGATGATTACAGCTTGTATTTTCATTTGCCGTCATCTGTTGATTCAATATAATTTATTTATGAATAAACATTTGTTTGATGTTGTTGTGGTGGTGCCAGCTTCCTGGGTCTCCCCTCTGCCTTTTTGCTTGGGGTAAAAAAACAGAGAGAGAGACAGAGAGAGAGAGTAAACGTATATGCCAACAACATTGTACGAGAGTCGTGCTAGTGCCCGTGGCCCGACTGTGGCTCTCCTGCATGTGCTTGCTGTGAAGGCTGGCCTGCAAGCAAGCCAACGGCCCCAGTTGAAAGACATCACATGGAGTCCAGGCTTGAGTGAACAATGGGTCTGGTGCATGCGCGCTTGGCTGTCCATGCAATAGCTATGGAATAAGAATAATTACATTTTGATTGACACGTGGGATAATTGATTAGTGACCCAAACAAACAATTGATTACTCTTTTGAAACGCTGTTAGTTTTTGTGCCATGAAACTGCATATTTAGCAATACAAACTGTGGCTGTGACTTGACACGTGTGCATGTGCACACACGCACACACACACACACACACACACACACACACACACACAAACACACACGCACACACACACACACACATACATACACCAAAACTCAGAAACGCGATCCCATATCCACAATCAAAAGGAACTTGCCGGTGTTACAAATTCACAACAATTCAGACATGCAAACGAACACACAGACGCATACATTTACACAACACGATAAACCTGACTAGCATGTTCTCACTGCCACACACCCTACAGACCCATGGTGCACACATCGTAGGGAAGGGAGTGCAGCGGCGTCCTTTATACTCTGTGCATCTCGGTTTTGGCTGAAGTCCTGATATAGTGGAAGAGGTCACTGATGAATATCGATCATCCAGCCTGCCAGTCTGTCACTTGGGCAACAGGAATAGATTTCTGTGTCACTGTCTGTCTGACTGTAGCCCTCCCGGGAAGTGCACGTGTGTGTGTGTGTGTGTGTGTGTGTGTGTCTGTGCTTGTGTGGGTGTGTGTATGTGTGTGTGTTTGTGTGTGCGCTGGTGTGTGTGTGTGTGTGTGTGTGTGTGTGTGTGTGTGTGTGTGTGTATGTGTGTGTGTGCAGCCTCAATAGGTTATTCATTACAATCTGTCCAGGAAACCAATAAGCATCACCTCAACCTAAGAAATATTAACTTTGCTGTATAGACGGCTGGCTAATTATAGCTGTGTTGCAGTCCCCAGTCTGCACCACGTCCAAGACACACAGTCACTGCTGGCTGTCAACACCGTCCTAATGACAACATTGATCTTCACATCAACTTAGCCCACACGGACATTGCATTGAATTATCAGACTTTCACAAGCAGTCATTTGATTATGTTGAAAGAGAGAGGGATCCTGGAGAACCCACATAGATTTGGGGATGTATATGTACACCTAAAGTAGTAGTAAATAATGAATTAATTCATCATTTAACCCTCCTATTGTGTTCGGAAAAGGTTTAGACCCTTGAATGATTAATAAGATAATGGTTCATAAGATCATTTATAAAGTGCGAGTCATTGAATTACAAACTATTTACAATGTGTTATTAATGTGATCACACACGTGATCAATAAAACACTTTGACTTTGACATTAGTTAATTATGTTGTGTGACCTCATCTAAAGTGAGGACTATCTATGCCTTACTAAGCATTTATACATTAGGTCTACATTTAAAGTGCCATTGCAGGAGTAGTCCTACCGATACTCACACTGTCTCAAAATGATATTCTCAACTGAAAAAATGCAGTTGTAAGTAATACAGAAAGTATAAATAAATACTTGACACGATAACTTCTTGTGTATTCTTTAAATGGCATGAATCAATCTTTCTTTTTATTTTGACTTATTTTCCGGATCTGATCTATTGTTTCTAACCTATAATGATCGAAAGCGTGAGGGTACTTTTATTGTGATGGATGGATTTAACAGGAAGTGGAAATGACTAGCTTGTTCCCTGTCTTTGATGTATTGTCTTCTGCTCCGTGTATTTAAATTATTTAAGTGATAAAAACACACTTCTAGTCAACCACAACGATGTCAACCGCAACACGGACATATATGCTACGTTTTGTGAATGTGTTCCGACATCGCAGTTGTGTGTTGTTGACGTTACTGACGTCGTTAAAAGTTCGTTAGCATGTTATCAACGTTAGCCCGCTAACGTTAGCCGGTGCTCGTGAGGGCTAGCGCAAGCTAGCTTGTTGTAGTTGGTTGAGAAATGTCGACGTTATAGTGCCTTTTATCCAGTCAAACATACTTGTATGTGTTTACAGGCCAGTCTTGTGTACTTGTATGTGTTTACAGGCCAGTCTTGTGTACTTGTATGTGTTTACAGGCCAGTCTTTGCCTCTCCAACATGGCGGCGATGCGGCGTCCATGTCTACGGGTCAAGAAGTACAACATGTTAAACCTTCATTTGGTTTAATATCAGCTTGTAACACATTGTGTGGAATAAATGCGGTGAAACTGAAGTTGTGTCGTTTCTTATTTATTAAATAAATATGTATTCCAATCAATGTTTTCTGTGTTACTTTATTGTGTCCGTTTCCATTTTTTCTGTTCAATATAATTTTGAGACTTCGATTTTCCTGTACGATAATCGGACAGTAGAGACTTCACGTGTGCACCCCAGCATTCCCAGTCGGCCTAGTGTGGACCACCGACCCGACGGCAAGGCAAGACTGATCGTCAAGACCGGTCGTGTAGTGTGTACTGCCGTCTTTAAAAGTCGCGTAATGTGTAGTAGCCCTAAGACATAGATACAGTAGCGTGACTAGGAGGGGCGGGCGCCCTAATTTCTGTCCTTGCTCCTGCAGATCTGTCATTATTATTCATTTTCAATGATGACGATGTGTCAAATATTATATTATGTGTATTTGACATGACAAGATTTGTGTAAAATAATATTTTGTTGAATTTCTCTTCTTTTTTTTATTTGAGCTGCTGTTGGTGTTGCCATTATATACAGCTCTGCCGGCACAGTAGCTGTACCCCCTTAAGGGCCTATATGGCCAGTAACTTGGAGTGTCCTTGCTGTCGGGCACCAAGAGCATTAAATATATACAGTATATATATATTAATTTATTTTTCATACAGGTTTTTTATTAGAAATATATATATAATTAATAAATACAATATTTGCTATGACTGTTAAATTCATTCGTCACATTAGCTTAAAGTAATAATACAGCCTAAAACACTGACATCGTTAGAAAACGTCTATTGGTGATGTACAACACACCCCAGGTCCTTTTTTTCCGATATGTGTAATATTGTACATTATCATTATTTACAATTTGTCACTGGCTGTCGTGTCAGGCTTCCTGTGATCTGCTCCAGTGTGCTGTTTTCCTACGTTACCCAGAATGACTTTCACTACCCCCTCTCAACATCAGGAGGCAACACTATGTTTATAACAGGCTTTATTGTTAAGCTAGATAGACATTTGGCAGTATGCTATGATACAGTATGCCACACGGGCCGCGGGTCTCGGCTGGGAGAGCTAGCCTGGCAACTCTAACGTCAGTTGCAGCTGAGCTCGCCGCGGCTAACTTTAGCTTAGCCAGTGGTGCATTCTAGAAGTCCCAAACCGAAAAAAGAAACCTTTCACAGAGTTATAGCCAATACTTTGGTGAACATTTCGGTATGCAGCTATCGCTGAGGCTAGCAAGTTTATTCAAAAAAAAAAGTGATATCCAATGAATCGCTGCCCTAGGAACATTACAAAAATGTAATATGCAGTGATTCTGAGACAGAACCCCTGAGTTGTTATCATATGGGAATGAAACTAATATCTGATACTTATGGTTGATGCTACAGAGATTTGAAGACATACTCTCCTATTAAACCCCCATTGTAACTACTGCAGCAATGTCTCCGTGTGTCGTAGTAGCGTCTACAGAAATCGACTTTAGCCGCGGCTAAACTCTAACTACCGGAATTTACAATTTGCGTCATAACTGATGTAATATATACATATATTTTGTGAGTATATATATATTATATATATATATATAGTGTTGGACCATGATCATTTTCTCATTTACTAATCCTTATTCATGATTATGAAATAATGGCATTACTAGGTTGGACTTCCATCTCCTCTTTGAGAGCTACATAACCCTCTCATTACAGTGTTCCTCATCTCATTCCGAGGCAGTAGGGGCATGGCCCAAAAGTGTTTTGCCGCCAAAATTCAGACAGGAATTTGTCTGCCGCCTTGTTTTGCCTTGTGTCCCAGCTTCGTTCTCTCACCACCCGAGAGAGACTGTTTTTAGCACTTTGTTTTGTGCAGATGTCACACGCTGACCGTGTGGCTGGTGGTATTTCGGGGGGCAAGGGGGTTTCGGGGGGGTAATTGACTGTTGCCGTGGCGATGTGGATCTAATTGGATTTCAACAGATACAGTTATAGCTGACAACGGTGACATCACTTCCTTTCTCACGGCGCATATTCTGGCGATTGGGTCATCGGGCGAGTGGAGCGCCGCGTTGCGACAAATGAGTTATTGTTAATGGATGGCGTGTCTAGAGTTTTGGAATACAGCGGAGATACATCTCTCCAGAGGGGTCGTTGATGGGTATCTGCAGTGTAAGAATACACGGACCTTTATGTAGTCAGGGCCGCTGTTTTAGACCAACTAAGCCCTCCCCTGTCGCACACACACACACTCATACAAAAACACACACACACACGGATACTCACTTCTTTAACTCACAGTAACACGACTCCCCCAATCCATTGCAACTCAATTACAGACGGCAATTATAGTTTCTCTAATGCATTGCCATGTAAGAGTAGACGCATGTTTATGTAGTGGTGGGAGCTGCTCTGCAACAAACTTAACACCCCCCCCCTACCCCTGCTCTACTAATTCCTGCAGTCTCTGAACGTGGCTCATTTCTCTCCATTACCTATGGTGATGTAAAGACTCCACAGTGTTGTTCTGCCATGGGGAGAAGCTGGAAATCATGTTAATCCTGGACTACACACACACACACACACACACAGATCTGTACATAGATGCGCACGTACGCACGCACATATACGTGCATGTGCATGTTTGTGCCTGGACGGACGAACTCTTCTGAAACACAAAGAACGTGCATAATTACTAAGGAAAACACTCAACTCCCTTGATCCATTACCAGTCGACCAGGGGGAGGCGGGGGTGTCAGTCTGCCAGGGAAAGAGAGACGATGGGCGGCCGTGCGAGCGACAAGAGGGAGGGAGATGTGTACCTCCGCGACAGTCATCTGATCTGAAGCCCATTATGGAAAGAGCCACGCTTGTTCCCAACAAGACGGCCACGGCAGCAGAAGAAAGGGATACAGAGGAGAGAGAGTGTATGTCACCGAATCCGCCCTGGGGGGGATTTGTGTATTTCATTTATTTACTTTTTTTAGGGAGGGTGGGGTGGGGTGGGGGGTGGGTGGGCACCGATTGTGTGACCACGACTTTGTGGTCTCGGCTCCAGATGTGGAGATGAAAATTACCCTCCATCGGAGATGATTTTCCGCTCTAAAATAACGAGGAGCATGTATTTAGAAAACAAAAGTGGCATGCACCGTGACAGAGGGCTCCCATGTCAGCATCAGGGGGGTAGTCTCCCCCCCCCCCGCGCCCCCCAAAAGTGAAGTAAACATCACTAAACTAAACAATGTAAAAAGTCTGAGAGAGCACCTGTGTGTGTGTGTGTGTGTGTGTGTAAAACGGAGAGTTTGTTTGACATGGCTCTGTGTCTTTCTTTCTTCGTGTTTGTGCAAAGACAGAGACAGAAAACTAAACCCGCAGCGGCCGAAAAACACAAGAGGAAAACGAACAGGGGGCAAAAAATAGAGCGAGACTTCGACAGTGGGAGACAAATGTGGGTCATTAATATTAACAAATACACCTTCTGATTCTAATTCCATTTCTGATTGCTGCTCTAAAAACTCCTCCTGCTTTTTGAGGGTGTTTAATCACGGTACAGGTGAGGAGTGTTTCATTAAGCCAAGAAGACCTTCCATTCTTCACCGGGTTAGGGGAAGGGGCCAACCCAGTTGCAGGGATGACCGGGTACTCGGGACTCAGGTACACAGAACCGCCTACCAGAACAGGTTATCTCCACAGGTGGTTATCAAACATTTTGACCTTGGTCAAAGGTGTTTATAACTGGTGGTTATAATAAGCGCTGAGCTGTTTTTTTTTTTTTTAACTAGATTTTAAACTAGATTTTAAAATAGTAATGATACCATAAAGGTTATTTCAAAAACTTCTCGGAAAAACCAATCTCCCGAGTGCATCCCAGACCCCCTCCGGGTGAAGCCCATGGGTCCCCGGATGAAACCTGGGAAACCTCTTCTTGAAGTCTTTACTGTTTTGAGTTGGGTTTTCTTCTGCATGTGTCTATCGTCCTTCATCAAGACATCAACCAACAACAAGGACCGATACAAGATTCATAAACGAGCACACAGAAGTGATTCGATCGCCTTAATGACAAACTCATTGAGCTTTGCTATCAGATTGAGAGCCATGTCCCTGGGGAGACGTCTTTTGAGTTTTAATTTGGAGCATATTTGCTCTGGGGAAATCACACCTCTTTATCTTGTGTTCGCCAGAGACTGCTCACGGTCTGAGTTTACTAACAGCACAGTGCAAATGGGCCCGCCGAGAATGTAGCTTTATTTAGGAGTCGAATGCTAGAAATGGGGTTGTGGCATTATTAAATTGATTCTGTTTTCTCCCAGAGTTGCAGCGTTTGTCTACAAAACGTGTAATGTATTCAGTGGGCTTCTGGCCTCTTTTGCATTCTCTCGCTCGCTCTCTCGCTCTCTCGCTCTCTCCCCCTCTCTCTCTCCCTCGCTCTCTCTCTCTCTCTCTCTCTCCCTCTCTCTCTCTCTCTCCCTCTCTCTGTCTCTCTCCCTCTCTCTGTATCTCTCTCTCTCTGTGTCTCTCTCTCTCTCTCTCTCTCTCTCTCTCTCTCCATCTGACATCAGTTTCTATTATTTCCTTGCCCTTCTCCTCGGTCATTCTGTCTGTCTCTACATCTCTACTTCATCTTAATAATAGGCCCAATAATAATAATAATAATAATAATAATAATAATAATAATAATAATAATACATTTGATTTGTGCAGCGTCATATATTCTTAAAATAGATACCAAGTTACATTTAAAATTGTCCAGAAAAAAGGGGGGAATAAGTGACAGAGAGATGGAGGGTATTGAAACTCCAAAGCCAAAGCCATAAAAAGAATGTTCCAGGATGTTTTGAGGGAAGGATAGAAGGGAGGAGGTGGAGGAGGTGCGGGAGGTGGAGGAGGTGCAGGAGTCATAGATGTGTCGTGGAGGCAGGGAACACGCCGTGGACGAAGCTCAACTTGGCCAGCGTACGCCACGCTCCTTGACCAGCTCCCAGCCTCACTCAGAGCCTCCTGCCCACAGTGAGCGAGACGTGGCTCCCAGCCTCACTCAGAGCCTCCTGTCCACAGTGAGCGAGACGTGGCTCCCAGCCTCACTCAGAGCCTCCTGCCCACAGTGAGGGAGACGTGGCTCCCAGCCTCACTCAGAGCATCCTGCCCACAGTGAGCGAGACGTGGCTCCCAGCCGTGCGTCACGCCAGATCAGCGTATCAATCGGTATGATCATTGTCTTACTGCTGGGCGATCTGGTGTGAAGTTAGTTTAGTCGCCCTCTCTTGCCAACTCTGCCCAGTCAGAACGTGGTGATTAGCAACGAGGGGTGGCGTGTGGTTTGTCCGTGGTGGGTGATGAAGAGGGGGGGGGGGGGGGTCCTGCAATCTTCTGCTGAGAAGGCACTTTGTCCTCTCCCCTGTTCGTAACATCATCAAAGCATCTGCCTTCCGGGGGGGGGGAGGGGGCACCCGGCTTGGTTAATAATTTAGGGAGGGCCCGGTCCTGCAGCAGTAAGCCCTTACTTACAGGTTTTGTAAACCAGGCGCTGTGATTCACGAGAACACCTTGGCGTGA